>JAQQPU010021129.1:0-14940 GCA_029168905.1 Artemia sp. Kazakhstan ARC1039 | reverse complement strand
CATAATACAATTGACACCTTTCTTAAACAATATTCCAATGAATCAAAGGCCAAGAAGAAGAAGAAAAATAAATTCAAGGTTGGTGATACTGTTCGAATTAATAGAACAACTAATGTTTTTGAAAAGGGGAATTACTTGTGGTCCACTGAACTTTTTAAAGTGGCAAAAATCCTAGACACTAAACCCATAACTTATCGCCTGCGTGATACCAAAGATGAAGAGATTCTCGGCGGCTTTTATGACTATGAATTGCAAAAAGTTAAAAATGCTCGTGAAATCTACCAAATTGAAAAGATATTAAAGACACGTACTCGCAGGGGTAAGAAACAGTTACTTGTTCGGTGGCTAGGATACAACTCTGATTTTGATTCTTGGATCGGTGTTGAAGATATTGACAATGCCCAATGATTTCTATGTAACTTTCATGTCCAACGTTTCCGATCCTCTCTACAATGACTTGAATACGACAAGTGATTTTTGGACAAAACTCTCCCCCGCCATCAAATTTGACGGTGCATATGAAGTGGCTCTTGTCGACTGTATTCTCAAAAATACCTATGACATCCTGAGAAAGGATCGTGTGTATGATATAAAAGTTATACCATTCGATTGGACTATGAATGGGTTGGGCTATGTCGACTATGAATGGGTTGAAGCACTTAAATCTAGTGACTATCCACATGTCAGATTGAAATATATTGAATATGATAATATGAGGGATTTCTGTCGTACAATCAATAGAAAAACCTCATATCGTCGGAATGGTACATTCCATTTTAATTATTCATTGGAACATGATAGGATTTACATTAGCTCACCTGTTGACACTGAAACAATTATTCTCAATGATAATCTGAGAGATGTTCTTGGCTTTAAACAGAATATGATCCATGGGAAAAATGCTGGCACCGTTTACGGGATGGATCAAGTTATTTTTGCTGATTATCCACCCGGTTTTGCCTCGGACTCTTGCATATTTCTCTATGCATCCTTTGTGGAAACGTCGAGAGTCGGTAATTCAAATGTCCCCCTCCTACGTGTTCTTGAACGAAAAACAACTCATGAACTTGTTCATCACTATAATATAAAGCATCTTCAGTATGTTCCTGTAAACACTTCATATTTGGAACTCTGCCAGTTAAAACTAAGAAGTGAATTGGGTGATCCTCTAGCAATAACAAAAGGCTTAGCAGTGATTACATGTCATTTTCAACCCATTGTCAACGACGACGGTACAATCACCTAAAATGAACAATAGAAAAATTCCATTTGTCTGTCCCGATATCGATTGTTATGTTGGTGCTTTGAATCCACGTCAAATAAACAATGGATTGGACTACTACAAGGGGCGTACTACAATGTCTGGCTATGGTCTTGGTAGCTGGTTTGCTGGGCTGTTTCGTTCTGCACTACCCCTTGCCAGAAAATATCTTGTACCTGCTTCATCAAATTTTGCTGCCTCCACACTACAGGACTGGGGGTCGGGCAAGAATTTCAAGGAGAGTGTTAAGGAAAATATTAGATCTTCAGCAAGAGCCGTTGGTGAACAATTAAAATCTCGACAAAATGGGGAGGGATTGAAAAGGATGCGTTCGCGTCATTCACTCATCAGTCTCTACCCAGGCAGGAAGCAAAGGACATCAACAAGGACTTTGAGAAATAAAACAACGAAGACCAATAAGAAGAAGAAAAAGAAAAAGATTGTTAGATCAAAGAAGGATTTCTTCTCTTAAGATGACTTATCTCCCCCACAAGGAATCATATCCATCAATCAGTTCCTCATTGAATCTATTCAATGCTGAAAATGTTGATGTCAGTGTCAAGTATGGCTATTATGAACAATTTCATCCCCAACAACCCCTCTCGGAAAATATACACTTTCAAATATTTTCCAATGAAGACTATTTCATTGATTTGTCGTCAACATTTATTGATTTAAATGTTGTGGTGAAGAAAGGATCAGATAATACAACTCCAAATGCCGGCGATGGTCTCTCCTATGAAAACTGTATTCTACACAACCTATTCAAACAAATTAATGTATTTATTAATAGAACATTGGTGAGCACTAGCAATAATTTATCAAACTATGCAAGCTACATACAATTTATGATGATGACGCCAAAGGCGTACAAGGAGATGAGAGGACAATCATTGGGCTATGAATATGGAACAGGTGTTGATACTGACGGTGAGTTGACTACTGCAGTGACCCAGGAGTATCATCTAGTTGGAAAATTAAATCATGAGATATTCAATATATCCCAATGGCTACCCCCCAATGTCAAGATTGACATAAAGTTACAGATGGCCCCATCGAATTTCATTTTGAGAAAAACACTTCCTGCAGCACCCGATGCAAATGTCATTATCACATCGGCAATTCTCCATGTCCGAAAACAACAAGTTATGAGCTCTGTTGAATTGGCAGTGGAAAAGCTAAGAGCCAATGGCAACAACATTAAACTTCTTGTCCCCCATACAATCACCAATCAACGTCACATTGCCGCCGGTTCTCGTAGCTATAGCGATTCATCATTTATCAATGGAGAAATCCCATCAGAATTGGCTTTGGGCTTTGTGAAGAGTGGCAGTGCCGTTGGATCCTGGACTGAATCCCCCCATGATTTTAATTTTTTCGGTCTATCTAGCCTTGTGTGCAAAGTGAATAGTATTCCACTGTACACTCTATCATTTGACAAAAAATCCTATAGAACTCTGTACGAGTTGACCATGCAATCCCTAGATCATGACTCTCAACTATTTGAAAATGGAATAACAAATTCAATGTTTTCAAAAAATCATGGGGTTATTGTTTTGGACTTGTCAGGCACACAGGATATGAGTATAGTACGAACAGGGAATGTAAGTTTAGAGTGTACATTTGCCAATGCTCTGACGGAGAGTATCACGCTAATATCACTGAGTCAATTTGAAACCTATTGGGAAATCACACCCGACGGCAGTATTCTACTAGATCATGCACCATGAACACAAATCAAATAATCAATGTATTTAGTATGGATCCATACATGTCCCAGTACAAGTCCTATTGCATACCTTCGGACTTCATTGAAAAAATTCCAAGTGTTAACAATACCCTAATCATTGTTAATAGCAGTCCATCGACTTTGAAGACCGGTCATTGGCTATGCATCTTTCAAACAGCGAAGAATATTGAATTTTTTTATCCTCTTGGCCTATCGTATAAATTCTACACGCCATACATCAGCAACTTTATTGAAAGCAGTGGGAAAACCATTATTCAAAATCAACGAAGAGTACAGGATTTAACGACTAAGACATGTGGCTTTCATGCACTACTCTTTTTCATGTTCAGATGTCGTGGCTATACCTACAAGCAGTTTCTCAACATCTACGTTGACTTACCTCGATTGAACGACTTTCTAGTGGAGAATATACTTACAAGTGTATTTAATATTGATTTTAGTGCCCTAAGAATAAAATGTTCTAAAGATGTATGTGAAATTGTTTATTAATAAAAAAAAATTATATACATGATAAAACGACTTTTCTACTCTTTAGATTTCATCCACTACTAGGTATTTGTCGACAACAACTAGTGCAGGTAGATTATCTGAATTCACAGTGTACTGATCCTGATGTACTGCAATGTCAGGGTCACATTTTCTACAGTAGAGTGTGACTTCACTCTTGTCATATGTCTTTGTATAGTCAATGATACTATTCTCATTCATTCTATAGAATTCACATGTTTCAATTTGCGTATTTGAAGCAATTTCATAAACAGTGTCCTCAAGTGTCGAATCACATTCCGTCACAGCCAAATAAAAATCAGTGGGCTTATAATCAAAACTCCCATTGTCTTCACAACAATGACGTAGAAACCATATTCTCTTGTTGTTCCAACAGTTGAATCGCTGACCCGGCTCCTCCTCCCAGAACAATCTAAAACCACGACGATACCAATCTCGTAGCAATAAACTAAAATCACGGTTAGGATTCTTTCCAATCATACCGGGATATGTACTCTCCCACTGCTTACATTTATCATAATGACAATTGGAGCATAGGTAACCTCTAGGATGAGAGTCACACACCTCTTCAAGACAGGAATTACAACCTTTAATTTGTACAGCATATCCTCTATGCAATTTACACGGGTTGCATAATCTACACTTTTCATCATACTCATCAATCATTGTGCAATTCTCACATGATGACCAGCTGCCCAGTGAGTACATACATAGTGGACATGTATGGAACATTTTGTCATGTGTTGACACTCTCACTGCCACAAATGAAACTGAGCTAGCAACAACAAAAATTGTCTGAGATAGAGAGAGAGAGAGAGGAGTAAATCATCCTTGAGCATCATCTTTCTCATGAAAAAAGTCCTAAATTTCTAAACTAATGTTTAAAAGCATATCCACAATATCATTTTGCCGTGTCGTGATCAATATTTCAATAAATTGTGTAAATGCATTTGGATCACAATGTAGAAGCTTCATACAATAGTCTAATGATGGAGAATCAGTTTTCATTATATCTACAAGCATTCCCTGAGAAAATATCTTCCTTTGAATAAACAACTCTAGAAAATCATCGTCTAGAACTAAACGTTTTTCCATAAGAACTAGATTCCTCATGATTCGATCTTTCTCGAATCTTTCCATTTTTTTTTAAGAGTCCTAACTCTCTCACAACCAACTTCAGACTAACCAGAATTTTTTTCTACTCTAAAAAATATACGCTAGTCTACTATAGAAAGAAAAAAAATACCATTGATTTAGAAACAATTTTATTGAACATAATTACAATAATAATAATAATAATCACTGATGCATTTTGTTCTCATCAATATATTTCGATAGGACATCTAATGCTGACCGAAGTTTATTTATATGGAGAATATTCACTTTTCCAGCAAAACATAGCTGCTCCTCCAGCTTAAATTTGCTTAATGATATCACATATCTAGCATACATAGTGTCCCATTCAAGACATAGTCTACAACCAGCAGTTATTTCCACAGCTACATTGGGTACTCGTGCATCACTGCTGCTGTTGTCGGCTCCATCATTAATCTCCAATAATGTAAATGCACTACTCATTTTTCTCTACTAATATCCTCGCAAATAAACTATTCTCTTTGAATTCAATTCTCTTACTAATATGAATTGTAAAGAAAACTATTCCTTTTATTCAAATCCCAATCACTAATCAAGTTATACTCACTCTCTTTGAAAAAGTGTATACAAGGTCCAGAATAACACAGAAAGGAACATAAAGTAGTAGAATAACATAGAAATTGCTATACCTGCAAGCAAATAGCATGGTCCTATACCTGTGAGCAAATAACATGGGAATTGCTATACCTGTGAGCAAAGTAGTACCTTGGTTACTACTGACGTTCTTGCCCCGTTAGTTTTTTGCTCCTGCCTAGGTTTCAAAAAACACCTTTTTTTGGGTCATTTCATTGGAAAAGATACTTTTTTCATTAAACAAAATGGGGAAACAACCGAAACTGCACTTTATGGGAATGTGCTATCAAGTCAAATTTATAAAAAGCGATTAGGTATAAATATAAGCTGTTAAATGAGCCCTCTTCTGAGCCTCTCTCTTCTGTTACAGTACCCTTCTAGTTTCTGCTAGTCAGTAGGTGATTTATAAAGTCCTGTCTTCATTATGGCTTTTTCAGGGGAAGTCGGCCGAGTAAAAACAGTTTTTTGTTCATCGAAAAACAAACGTTCCTGAAAAACATGTATTGTTTTGTGAAGTATGGATGATGAACTTCATGTTATAGACTGAAATTTTTCGTAGCTGTCAAGGCTGTTATCAGTATTTTCTATGGGTGTCTTATCTCCCCTAGATCGGTATTGAAACTACATTAAAATAAGTTTTCAACTGAAACTTAGGAGTGCCATTAAAACTTAAAACGAACATACATTATTCCGCTAATAAAAAAGATCATGGCAACGTTGTTTCTGCATTAAATTTTAATCATAAAACGAACATAGATTAATTTAAAAAAACAAAGTTTTTCCGAGGGAAGTAAAGAGCGAAGTTGAAACTTAACGAACAAAAATTATTACTTCACAGCCTATCTAACATATATTAATAAAACTAGTACAAGTAAATCAACTAATTATGTTTCCCTATGCTTTTAGGATTATACAAAACTAGCGCTTTACTAAAAACACAAAAGTCAAGTATAAAAAACAGGATTATTGATTTAAGAGTCAAAAGTGAGTATGCAGCCTGACAAAACTAAACGAATCTATAAAGCTTTCCATAGTCTTACACCAGTTGTGACATTGGTAACTTTCAGTATACAATTAAATTATCTTAAAAACACAAGCGTAAAACTGAATATTTTTTAATAACTGCGAAGTAATTGAACAGCATACAGAAATATTGGATTGATTTATCAAGCAGCATTTTGCTCTCACCAGCTATATTACCAATAGTGGGTAATATACAGTCTTAAATTGTAAGAAATATGCTTTAGTATCACTTGAAATGGAGATCCAATAAGACATAATATGAACTCTGGAAATCTGATTATTCCTCTCTATACAAGAGTGAATTTCAAGCTATGATACAAATTCTAAAGCTAGTCTATAGTCCTAATACTATCAAGATGGCCTTACTTCGAACTTCCGTACAAACTAGTCATGACAGATTGTCCTTTTCAGAACCAAAACGAGAGCTAGTCATTGAACTGAGCCATTGTGCCGAAGTGATACCAAATTAAACGTAAAAAAAAATAAAGTTAAATCCTAAAATGGATTGTTGCTTTATCTTAAAAGGGATTGATAATATTTTGATTCTATAAATAGTGATCTTAATTGGTTTGCTTTTACTGTACCAAAACTCCTATATTATTTTGTGTTTTCTGTAAAGCGCTAGTTTTGTATAATCCTAAAAGCATAGGGAAACATAATTAGTTGGTTTATTTGTACTAGTTTTATTAGTATATGATAGATAGGCTGTGAAGTAATAATTTTTGTTCGTTTTAAGTTTCAATTTCGCTCTTTACTTCCCTCGGAAAAACTTTGTTTTTTTTTAAATTAATGATAGTCAAAACGCACATCTTTGGCAATATGTCATCATATCATCCATAAAATGCGGCCTACCCACCAAAACTGTTCTTTCATTATAGCTCTAGAAAGTAGCATTAAACCACATTTTTCGTACAGCTTGTTGTCCGACATACGGTCAGTCAAACTGGTACCTAAAACTTTCTGTAGGCAATTCCCCTGGAAAATATTTAAAGTCTCAATGTGCCTTTCTAAGCACTCATGTCTTAGAACTATACTTGACCTCTGCCATTACCGCAGCTTCTAGTATTCTAATCTTGGTTTGGAGAGTTATCGTCCTATAATTCCAAACTTTTTTCAACTGCGAAAAAACACCCCGGGCCTCGGTTATTCTACTATACGGTTCTAACTTAGACCACACTGCTTTTCTATTTACGAAAAAAAATTAAGAGAGAAAAACGGGTTTAATTTTAATAAAGCAGCGGAACAAAGACAAAAAAAAATAATAATAATAAAAAATCCGAATATTTCGGTTTGACATCTGGGAGCCAATTTCAATGAAAAAAGAAACTTTAAGCAAAAAAAGGAATTTTTTTAAATAAAACTATCTAAGAAAACGACAATTAACACATAAGCGAAAAAAAAGACGAACAAACACAAAATAAACAAATAAGTATAACTCACATTTTAAATACTTCCAGGACTGCAATTACTGGCAAGATAGACAAATGGGATCTATTAAAAATGACGACGATATTTATTTGAAAGAAAATTCTAAAACCCCAAATCACCACTTCTGATTAAATTTACTAGGTTAAAAACATTTGAACTATATATGGCAACAGGTCAAGGAAACTTATAAACTATAACTAATATATACTTATAAAGAAACTTATAATTATAGAAACTATAAAGTATATAAAGAAACTATAACTTATATTATAGAAACTTATAAATTATGCGCATTTTTCTTATTTATTAACTTAGCAGCGGTACGTTTATTCTTCCCATCTTTGACCTCATCCTGACTTTCGCTACCACGTGAACTATTATGTACCACGTAGTGCATAATAGTTCCGGAACAAGTATCAATCTTGCAAGCGAAAGTCTGAATGAGATCAAATCTGGGAAGAGTCGCCGTACCGCTGCTAAGTTAGCAAATAAAAAAGTCCACTAAATTTAAAATGCACAAGTTTCTTTGACCTGTTGCCATATATAGTTCAAATGTTTTTAACCTAGTAAATTTAATCAGGAGTGGTGACCTGGCGATTTATGCATTTTCTTTCAAATAAATATTGTCTTCATTTTTAATAGGTCTCATTTGTAAATATGGCAGTAAAGATGAGAATTATTTGTTGCGTGCTATAGACATTCGTTTGTCTTGTCAGTAATTGCAGTTCTGTAAATGTTTGAAATATGTATTATATTTTTTGGTTTATTGTGTGTTTTTTTTTCCTCCTGTGTGTTAGTTGTCGTTTTTTTATATGGTTTTATTTCAATTTTTCCGTAAAGTTGTTTTTTCGTTGAAAAAATCTCCCAGACGTGGAGCCAAAATATTCGGATTTTTTATTTATAATTAAGGTTTTTTTGTTGTTTTTCTGTGTTTTTGTTCCACTTCTTTATTTAAATTAAACCGGTTTTTCTCTCTCAAATTTTGTGTCTATTCGATTCCACAGCACCCGGTTATATTCCTTTCGATTTAAACTCGGGGATACACACTGCTAATCACAACTACCCAAAAAATTGGGTAGTTGGGTTACCCAAAACTACCCAAAAAATTGGGTAGTTGGGCTACCCAAAACTACCCAAAAATTTAATGGTATCTAAAATCAGGGCTGCCACTGCTTGTTTTTGGTGCTCAGAAAAGTTAATTACGTAAAGTAGATGACATGGTAGTAGATTATTTTTCGTAGGATACTGGTGGAATCATTATTTGCTAAAACCGTTATGCTAGGAAAACAAGAGTTAATCATAGGGTATCCACCGTTGATGGCTTATCACCAAATTTGGTGATTGTTTTCCGTTCGGGGATTTCTTGATGATTTTATCATAAAATTGGTGATTTTACTATGTTTGCGCTACAACACTATTTATATTTGCACAGTATTGATGTCCCTTCTCCACTCCAGTGCCTCATCAGAGAGACAATTTTCTCTGCTCAAGGTCATTAAGTGTCTCCTAAAAAACGAGTTGGACCCCAGTACCATTTGTTCTCTTATGCATGTGCATAGGTTTGTGATGGATGTATCATGGGACATAGCTGACGAACTTGTCTCGAAGGCTAGAAAATGAAAATTCAAGAAGCTATAAAAGATTAACGATTAATAGTCATGTAACCTAAGTATTTGTCTGTATAGCATACTTGAAAACACTATGTTTTGCTGTCAGTCCAAAAATCATAGTTTGTCATTTTTTCTTTCAGTTCAATAGTTAGTATATATATTTTTTTTTTCGACATAAGATCTTTAAATTAGGTGTTGTTTTCTTAACCACACTACCGTTCTAAGACGAACAAATAATCTTGCAAATGGGGATAAATCCATTTATTTAGACAGTGAAAAAACAGGTACAAAAGTCCAAATATTTCGATCACATATACAGCGACCGTCTTCAGTAGAAATACTAAAACAATAAAATCGAAACTAGCATATTTATATACAACAAAATAAATAACATTTCGGGTCATTCACAAAATAATGAATTTCCGGATTATTCAGTAGATTATTTTCAGAGAGAGTTCATTGACAAAGTTCATTCAAAGTTCTTGATGTAAATTTTTCTCTTTAATCTTGCCTAAATGTAAAACAAATTTCCATTGAAGAACCTGGAGATATATGGACTTTCGTACCTGTTTTTTTCACTGTCTAAATCAATGGATTTATCCCCATTTTAAAGTTTACTTGTTTTTTCTTATTTTAATTCGAGAAGAAGTTGAAAAGTAAAATTTTACTCTTAAGTTGTCAGTTCAAAAAGAAGCAAGTTTAAAAAGCTATAGACTTAAGTCACTCCTATTTCACGTCCCCCGTTACATCTTCTCTATTAACTTCCATGAAATAATGGCGTCACACCACTGACCCGCGTCCCAAACCAAGAAACTGGCCAAGCCAGGGTTCGAACCCGTGCCCCTTGGACAGAGAAATCTCAACCCAGCGCACGTCCACTTAGCCAGACAGCTCTATTACTACTACTGGGTGATGATCAATGAATTCTTCTTTTAGCTCCTCATTTATTAATTTTTCTGATACAAATATGTTTCAAAAATTTTAATTTTGTTGCTCATTGTATGCAGTTGGTTAGTTTACTAACGGATGTTTACTTCCGAAGCACCTTTTATATCTGTGAGGTAAAAAAATGTTTGCTTACTGTACCTTTTCTTCTTTTTGTTAAGATTGCTAATCAAACAGCTTGTGGTAACGAACTGTAAGTAAGGAGCGGCTCCATTGGAGCGGCCGAATAGCAACCGAAACTCTAAACAAAAGGAATTTTGATAACAATTAATGTATCAAAAGAATTGACTTTTTATGCTGCTTCTAAATATAAAATTCAATAAGTTTAATGTTTATCATCGAAAGCTGAAGAAAAGGGGAGAATACTGTAAAAAAAAAAGTAGTCAGCAAACTAAATGAAAATCACACCGTCAGATTCAGCATATAATAAAACCCCTTTGTACAAGTTTCAACCTTCTCTAGAAAAATGTGGAAATTTGCATTTTTTCGGCCGGAAAAAAAGGGGGGAGGGTTCCAAGAGAATTGCCCAGGTGAAATTTTACGCTGGGGGGGGCATGTAAGCTATGCAATTTGTTCATTGTTTTCATTTAGTATCTCTTATTGGGAAATACACCGATATTTTTTAAGAGGGAACTTTCCAAGGTGGCGGGGGAGTTTCCGGGTAAAATCCTCTACGCAGGACGGGGAGTTCCGGAATAATTTGAAGAACTTCAGAAATTAAATAAGAAATCCAACTTAAAGCAAGAAGAATTTCCCTAAGCGAATAGGCACAAGAGAATTTTTAACGAGGAGGTAATGGTCCGGGGAGAATTTTGCAGGGGTAAATAATAAAAGCAGGGGTGAACTATTCGTAGAGGAAATTTTTACGGGAGGAATTTTCTGGGGGTAAAATTTTATAGAGAGGGGGAGGAGGGTGGATTCCTTGACATGACTTGAAAACGGTTAAAAATTAAATTGAAAAAGAGTTTTCTCCCACTGAAATTAAGGAGCAACATTAAAACTTAAACGAACAGCAATTATTGTGTGTATGAGAGGAAGGGGCGTCCTTTCCTCGATCCCTGTTGTTTATGCTAAAGTTTGACTTGTTCGCCAAATACTTCAAGAACGGCTCCGGAAATACAAGGGCTGTTGATTTAAAATAAGAAGCTTTTTAAAGTACTAAAAAACTTTTAAGTAAAGAGCAAAAGTTGAGGAAGGGGCAGCCCCCCCCTATATGCGAAACAATTTATGTTCGTTTTTAGTTTGATGCTGCTCCTCACTTTCCGTTGACAAAACGTGTTAATTTGTTTATTTAATCTAAACTGAAAAGCATTGAAACATTCCCATGAGTCTTATCAGAGCTTTAATGAATAAAAGGCCTCATATCTAGCCACTTTCCATTCCATAATACTTTGTGTGTTTTTTGTTACATAGCATAGCATAACTGGGCTAACCAAATAAAATTGCCCATTCGTTATAGGTTCTCCGAGAACAAACAACAACTTGACATCATTCATTATTATTACATAGCGGTGGTTTAGCTTAATTATTCCATGCTAATTCTTCCAACAGATGTTCTTATCTCATAAAGCTATGGGAACATGGTTGCCACCAATCCAGAAAATAATCTCTAATATGGGCAGAAACGTCTTCTTGGTTTTCTGTCTTATAACGATATTTTTTTCCTCCACAGTCTATATCTGGTCTCTATATATTTATTTTTCTAATTTATAATGCTCCCAGACCTTAGAGCCTGAACTAAACATAAGTAGTTTTAGGAGCGAAACTGGAAAACATCTAGAACTAATACTGGAAAACATCGTCCTTTGACCGAATAACAATCGTCTGGCAACCATGCATGAGAGCCATCTAGAAAATAACATTTGACGCTCTAGCAGTGAAAATACGTCTGTCCCCTTATCTTTTCATGGAGTCGATAAGAGCACAAAACGCATGCGTTTGACTGGAAACTTTTTGAAAGGAAAACTTGGATTTGAAAGATTCTAATTTTGATAGATGTTTTGATGAAAAAAAGTTTTTTTTTCTTTTTTACTGCTGAAAGGATATAATCCATTCCTTTAAAAATCTGAGCGATAATAGTAAGTAGTTGAATATATTTAAAATTTTTTATAGATATTAACGTTGTTATCTAATTTTAATAAAACTTAAGCAATAGGCTAGCACTTGGTCATTACACAGACAATCCGCGGTGTCTTATACGTGGTGTTGGGAGGTCTTACCGGATGTTTAACCTAACCTAGCCATTTCTACTAATACTACTACCAACTCACTGCAGCACCAAGCCGCCTGAGGCCAATAAAGCTACGCCCGCTCCTCCTCCATCCTAATCTATTTAGAACCTCCCTCCTTACACTCTTCTAAGGAATTTCAATAACCTGAAATCTTTCCTTACGAGGTTTTCCCACTCCATTCGGGGACGACCTACTTTTCATTTGGCCCTAGTTGATTAGCCGACATTTAGAATCTTTGGCCATCTGTCATCCTTCCTCCGCGGAGCGTTATAGCCCAAGAAAGTGGGATTGAACCACATCTTTTGTATAGCTTACCGTTTGAGATACGGCCAGTCAGTTGGGTACCCAAACAATCCATAGGCTAATTCTCTGGAAAATATATAGCAAATCTTTCTCCATTTCTTGGAGCGTCCATGCTTCAGAGCTATACTTGACCACTGTAATCACTGTAACTTCCAATATTCTGATCTTGGTTTGTAGACTTATCTTCCTATTCTTCCAAACTTTTTCAAATGTGAAAAAAAAACACCCGGCCTTGACTATTCTATTTCATATTGCACTGCACCTACCGTCTTTACTAATAATACTATCTAGGTAAGTGAAGGTGTCCCACTTGATTAATCCTCTCCTTACTCAACATCACCTCTTCACCTTTATATAATCCTAGTCTTAGCAACTCAGAATTCTTAACATTAATTTTTGAACTTATTGTTCCATCCTGAACTCTCAAAACCTACAAAAATTTATTGATTTTGCTAACATTTTCATCAACTTGCCGTTTCGCTGCTATTTAACCAAAATGTGAATTCAGGTCGGTAAAATAGTTATAAATAAAGTGAGTCAGTCAGTAAGATTCGTCCCCCCCCCCCCGCTCCTACGGAGAAATATACATCATTGACTAGTGATACCTTACAGTTATCTACAGTTGAAATATGAGGTAACTCTTTGTCTCGTGTATCTGGATTTTAATGCTTTTGGCATTCTCTACCTCCGTGTTGCTCCGCGACATTCTCTTTCTCTTTGTAAACGGTTCCAAACATGAAAGTAAGCAAACAAAGGGGTAAAAGACTCAATCTTGAACTCAATGACTTATAACAAAATGTAATCTAAAAATAGTTTCCCCAATTATGACTATAAAGAATTTGACTTGATTCCTTCTTTTTTAATCAATTATTCTCTATATACAATTTTTATTTGTTCAGTTTCTTAGCCTCCTTTGTTAATTTTTTCGTCAAAATACTGGTTTGGAGTTCAACATAGACATGGATATTAACAAAAGAAAAAAATAAATCCTTGCGAGAGTCATGCCACCAGTGACAAGGATATCATACCCTTTGTCTTGACAATTAGGTAATTGATAATCCAATAGTAAACTGCATCAGCGTTTTCAGTAAAGTGGTAGTTTTTATACAAACATAGGAAAATATCATTATTTGGTTTATTTGCACTAATTTTATTGATATACAGGATAGGCTGTGATAGGTTTGTATGCCGGATAGGCTGTGAAGCAATAATTTTGTTCGTTTTAAGTTTCAACTTCGCTCTTTACTTCCCTCAGAAAAACTTTTTTTTTTAATTAATTAGATTTAACCCCTTATATGAGGAATTCTAGCTTCACTGCCCCACAGCTTAAATAATATAGTCCGTCTTTTTCATATTCTTGCGATGCTGTTAAGACAATGAGCACTTGCTTTGCCAAAAGCCATAGTTAAGCAATGTCAAACATTTATTTTTGACCTAAATATTGCCGTTGTTGCGTCTTTTCTTTCACATTCCTCTCAGCTCATGTTCCCTTGATTGAAAAGATTTTTTTTTTCTCGAACCGTCTGTTTTGGAAATGCCGACAAATTTTACAGGAATCTTTAAACAGCGATTTACTTGTCCATTATCACCTTTTATTAACACCAAGACGGCTATTGAATTAAATTATTTTTTTAGTTTCACTTGTAAAAAATCTTTTAAGATGTCAATTTCAGTGGCTTTTTCCAGGGTTAAATATTGCTTGACTATAAAATATTATCTAGTGTTCAAATTCAGATTCACCCTGCGGTGCCAAGGTTCTGTGAAGTCTTGCAGCTGTGGTGGCCAATGAGTTATAGTTTCTTAGCAACACAAGTGACAAACTCAATTGGATTGAACTCGAAACCCTCTAAAGACGCAATAAAAATCCTAGCTACTAATCCTGACCAAATTTAATTTGTGAAACTCAATTGGCCCTTCTTATTGACGTCAATGACAAAAATGCAGCCCTTCCGTCATACATGCCAATTAAGTACGCATTTCAGAGACCAAACTAAAAGTGTTGGTGAGGTTTTGTTGAATATATTCCATCATTTTACTGATTAATTAATTTGATAAGAGGATAATTTAATACCTCGACTTGTTCCACAGATGTCGGATCACGTGTGTACTGTAAAACGCAAATCTAAGAGTTTAGTTCATATGAGAACCTCTGTT
>JAQQPU010021128.1:0-14940 GCA_029168905.1 Artemia sp. Kazakhstan ARC1039 | reverse complement strand
CCCATCATGCCCCCAAACACATCCAATCAAACTGTTGAGATAGCCATTTTGTTCAACGTAGTTGATTTTGCAATAGAAAAATTTTTTTTGAGGAGGACACTCCCCCACAACCCTCGGGGGAAAGGTTTTAAGTTATGCCCTAGGGGCATATAAGGTTTTTATAGAAGGCATTGTCGTAGAACCTTCAAAACAGGCTTATTCGATTTGGAATTCAAAGGACTAGTGCCCTTTTAATAAAATAGGCATTTTGTTCTGCGTAGTTGATTTCCAGATAGAAAATGTGTTTTTGAGGGGGACACTCCCCCACAACCCTCAGGGCAAGGGTTTTAAGTTATGGCCTGGGGGCATATAAGGTTTTTATAGAAGGCGTTGTCGTAGAAACTTCAAAACAGGCTCATTCGATCGCCAATTCAAAGGGCTAGTGCCCTTTTTAATAGTCGAAAGTGATTGGAGGGAAACTACACCCCCCCTCACGCCCATCATTCCCCCAAACACATCCAATCAAAACTTTGAGGTAGCCATTTTGTTTAGCGTAGTTGATTTCCGCATAGAAAATATGTTTTTAAGGAGGACACTCCCCAACGACCCTCAGGGCAAGGGTTTTAAGTTATTTTCTTGGGTATATAAAGTTTTCATAGAAGGTTTTGTCATAGAAACTTCAAAAGGGGCTTATTTGATTGGAAATTCAACAGGATAGTGCCGTTTTTCATAGTCGAAAGTGATTGGAGGGCAATTAGCCCCCCCCCATCCCCCTGAGGACATGGCCTTCAAACAATGGAGGAATCCAGCAAAAAATATTGATTCCTCCCAAAGCTCTCAAGAATCTTTCAAATCCCCCGAGTTGAGAACTCAAGGCGAGAACTTAGAGAATAAACCTTCTACTTCCAGAGGAGTAGAAATTTACGAAGGAAGGGCAGGTGATACCT
The DNA here is from genome assembly GCA_029168905.1 of Artemia sp. Kazakhstan ARC1039. Lineage (NCBI taxonomy): Eukaryota > Metazoa > Arthropoda > Branchiopoda > Anostraca > Artemiidae > Artemia > Artemia sp. Kazakhstan ARC1039. The sequence continues at coordinate 14,014 of JAQQPU010021128.1, read as the reverse complement.
CAAAAAGTGCCACCTCTAAAAGTTCTAATCCGGATTTGTCGGAAACCAGTTCCAAAGAGTCTGACGGCGAATCAGACCATATAGTAGTTAAAGAAATAGAGAAATCAAAACCGAATTCAGCAGCTGCACACGCGAAGGAAACACGATTAAAAGGGCAAGAATTTTGGAAAAAACAATACAAAAAGTTTGACCTTATTTCGTTAGAAAAACCGAAAAAGAAAAAACCGCAAGAAACAGAGGAGAAAATAACGACACAGTCAGGCAGAACGGTTAAAAAACCTGACAGATGGAAATATCCCTAATTAATGTAAAGACAAATTTCAAATATAATAAATTTAAAACTATAAAAAATTTAACAGTGTGTAAGTAAAGTTAACCAAGTCAATATTAATGAAAAAAAATAATACGAGTAATGTCAAAACACTGGTGATAAGAAAGAAAGGTTGGAACAGAAAATAACCAAAGGTAGGAAGATCGTGGTCGACTGAAAACGACAACTGGCGTTGGACCACGTCTTGTGGGAAGCCCGGGAGGAACTCAAGGCCTATGATTGTTTTTTGTAGTTTTTTTTTTATAAACGACCGTAGGAAGGGATATTTCTCAGTCCTTCAATTGTAAGAAATCAGTATTTCTATACCAATCAGGGCCAGTCAAAACAATACTTAAAGGTTGAATAGAAACTTCTGTGAGCTAGTTAAGTTTTCGTTTTTTGGATCAGGATGCTTTGAAAGAGGAACAGAGAGTTTACTTTCTTATAGCTCCGAGGCGAAAAAAAAGAAAGAAAAGCGTTTTAATTTCATTATATTATATCTATGACGTATGCTGTCCTACAGCTCTGTGTTAAACATTACTTCCAAAGAGAGACAGAGACATTAATGTCTTTAGCTCCTTGGCGAAAAATTTAATTTAATTAGTTTATATCTATGACGTATACAATAACAGAGGGATCACTGTTCTATAGTTCTGTGACAAAAATGTTTTTTAATTTCATTGGTTTATCTATGACAAATCTTGTGCTCTAATTTTTGTGACATATTTTCGCAAGTCAGTCACGATATATCTTACCTATACTGACTCAGGTCCCCCCCGGATTTTCTCTGAAAAATCGACCCATGTCCTAACTAAGATGGATATTATCCAAAACAAGAATTTATCAGTACAGAAGCGTCTAATTATATGAAATACTTTGTCCTAGCGCAGATTATAATTGTTTTAGGCCTACACATAAAATAGGATACCAGTGTAATTATGTGCTGCATGCTTACTTATTCATGTGTTTCTTACTCGAGAAATATAATGTTTCGTACTCGAGAAATATATGTACCAACAGTTGGCTATTGGTACGTTTATATGTAGAATTTCACGGCGGATGTGAAATTATATCTCAATAAAAATATGGAAAATTTTATAACCATTTGATCAGTTAAGATACATGGATTGAAACCCTGTGTATGTCTAATGGCGACTAAGTAAAACCCACAAGGAATTCCCTATTAATGTGAAGGTGTTTTTCGCTTAACAGATTCTAATAAAACTTTAATATCATATTTATTTATTTAGTGCTGAAGGGTTTGCTCAAACAATAGCCTTCTAAAAAGATATTGATGTCAGTTCTTCATGACGCTTATATTCTTTGCCAAGCATCAACTGGAATCTACGCGGGCAAGCTTGGAAATCCTGCATCTAATTACCTTATTTGAAAGGCGAATATGAGGCACCAATGTTGACTTGTAATTACGGAAAAATCCTGAGACTATAAGGCAAAAACCAAGAGAAGAACACGGGGAAACAGCTGAAATGCAGAGGTTAAATCCGACAACCCCATGAGAACGTCTAAGCCAAGAAATAGGGAAGACATTAGAAAACGAGTGGGTATAGAGGTCTCCACTCGTCCTCGCTGTGTCTTTTTCCCTCATTGTAGTATCGTTTACGTAAAACCGTGTGGTTATGATGCTGCACATGCGTTTCTTATACAGCACGGACGTGCGTGAACAATGCAGGCATGAAATATGTTGTAAAATTAGACCTCAAACTTAATAATGTAGGGTAAATTATGTTTATTTAATATCGATATTTCCGTTCTCAAAACAAATTTGAAGACATCTCTGTTTTAGATTTTTAGATTTTCATTGTGAGTACTAATATTAGTTTATTTATTTAATTCTGTCTCATAGCGTAGAAATTAATGTACCCAATCAATACGTGACTTATTTGTACTATGAGTGTTTACTTTAAAGAACGTGTGATTCTGCCTCGTTATTATTATTACAGGAAGTAAATGGACACATTGGTTATTGAGCATTTCAATGAGCTGCCTAGTACAGATACGACCCAGTAGTATCTATTTTCATCATATCTCAACCAACGAAGAGTACTCACCATAGACTCCAGGCAATTTTCATCCCAGCTTCGTCTACAAAAACAACAGTTACCTTCGATCGTCGTTTCTTCGACCATGAACCATATTACGTATCAGGTAACACTATGTTTGAAGTTTAATTCTGAGAACCCCATCGATCAATACAAGATAAACGATATTTAACGATATTTGAAGTTAAATGATATTTAAAGACATTTGAAGATATTTGAAGCTGAAGTTAGAGACAATTTGAAGTCTGAGAACCCCATCGATCAGTACAAGATAAACGATATTTAACGATATTTGAAGTTAAACGATATTTGAAGATGTTTGAAGTTCAAGTTAAAGACAATATGTTAAAAGAATCTCTATAGTTTGATGACAACCCATTCTAAATCCAAACTTCAATTACCCCGTGATTAACCTAGGAATCACCGCAAAGGCTAATCGACGCAAGCCATGAGCTAACAATTTTATAAAAGGCACAAATGAACATATTTAAATTTTACCAGGCTATCAGAGTGCGAATCTATTTTCTCTACACAACTAAATCTCACATGTATTTATTCAATAATTGTAAACATAGTTATCGGCCAAAATTCCTATATACTCTCCTTATTTTATAAACCTCCTCCATTTCTGGCCTCATGTTTTTGTAATCTGTTTGATGATTTTTCTAATTTTATTAACCTACCCCATAAAAAGGCAATAGTTCTTGGGGACTTTAATTGCAACCTACTCAATGTTGGCAAAAATATTGAATCTGACACTCTCTTTGAATCGGTAACCGCGAGTGGTCTTCTACCCACAATTTTTTTCCCCAGTAGAGCTGATCCTGTGAGATCAACTTCAACATTAATTGACAACATTTTTGTATCCACTTCCCTGGGAAATGACCTGTCCTCAAATATAGTATTTTCGGATCTGTCAGACCATTTTCCTATTTACTTGTCTCTACGTTCGCAACCACTACCTCTACGGTCTAGAATTAATATCCCAACACCTACTTGAAATTACGGTTCTGCAAATATAAACCATTTTATTGATTGCCTAAGAACCACTGACTGGTCCGATGTCTTAAATTGTCAAGAGGTAAATTCTGCCACAAATGGTTTTGCGCAAAGGCTAAGTGAGATTATCCATTCAACTTTTCCTATTCGTAAACCTAACCGGAAAAATATCCCTATTTGCCCCTGAATGTCACATAGCCTCATTTTCTCCTCATATCGTAAAAAAAAAATTATATAAGTTAGCCTGTAAGACCCGTAGTGATATTGACCTATCTAATTATAAACATTATAAAAACTTATACACTAAACTCATCCGTGAAGCGAAGAAAAATTATTATTATACAAAAATGCCTTATTTGCCTTAAAGACACAAATGGTAGATTAATTGACCCTTTACATGCACCTGATGCATTTAATAATTATTTTTTGAATGTTCCTCATACTGACTCCCGCTCCTCCTCACAGGCTGTATTCCCTTGCTTCAATTTTAGATCCATTATTTTCTGCCCAACTGATAGCAATGAGGTACTTCAAATCATCGGTTCTCTCCCTAGTAGTTTTACTCCTGACTGTCTTGGATTAAGTAATAAGCTCCTGAAGACCATATCTCCTTTTGTCTACGAGCCCATCAAGCATATTGCCAACCTATCTTTAACCCACGGAGTTTTCCCTGATTTACTAAAGTCAGCAATTGCTATTCCAGTTCTTAAAAAGGGCGATCCAACTGAGATAGGTAATTATCGTCCAATCTCAATCCTTCCTGTTATATCCAAAGTGCTCGAGAGAATCATCTTCAGACGTCTGTCTCCCTTTCTGTTTGACAGTCAGCACTCCGTATCCTTGATTTCTCCTCACCAATATGGCTTTAGGCCGAAATTCTCAACTTCTCATGCTCTAATTGACACCACACAGTTCATACGCTCACAACTCGACCTTAAAAAAACTGTATTGGGCTTATTTTTGGATTTTTCTAAGGCCTTTGACATGGTCGATCATAGTATTTTAATAAGTAAATTAAATAGTTACGGTATTCGTGGTGTTCCCCTCTCTTGGTTTGATTCTTATCTATCTGGAAGGGTACAGAGTGTGAGCCTGGGTGGAGTATCCTCTCAGCCCTTACCTGTTCGGAGGGGTGTCCCGCAAGGCTTCGTTCTAGGCCCTATTTTATTTCTCCTGTATATCAATGATCTTGTTATAGACCTGGGCCCTTCAGTGTATCCTGTATTATTTGCTGATGACAGCAACTTCTTCATCACTGGCACCAATCTACCATTGGCAATAACCTCTGCCCAAGTCCTTCTGAACAGAGTCCAGGCGTGGTGCCTTACGAATAACATGACCATTAATAGCAAAAAAAGTCAAATAGTATTATTCAGAACCCCCTACAGCAAAGACGTTATTCAACCTGCTCTTGGTCTCAGGTACTCCTCCGACATCCTCCCACAAGTGGAGGTTGACAAGTTTCTTGGTGTATTTTTTGACTCATGCTTGTCATTCTCTAATCATATTTCTTACATAACAGCAATAATTTTGAGACAAGTTGCTATGATTAACCGTGTGAATTATTTTTTTCCTCCTGACATCCTAGTTACCCTCTATTATTCCTTTATTTTTCCTTACCTTTCTTATTGCGGATCAGTTTGGGGAAATACAAAACAGTCCTTCATTAAAAAACTCAAATTTGCCCAAAACCGCGCCATTAAAGCAGTTTTTCGGTTTCCCCGTCTATATCCAACTCATGATTTGTATTCAGATTTTGGCATAGCTCCACTTGATCAAATCATACAAAAACTAAATTTATCGCTTGCTTACTCTGCTTTCCACAATAATCTTCCACCTCAACTCCTAACCTATTATAATATTAATAATTCGGAAGCCCACTGTCTCCGTTCATCCAATAGAGCCTTTAAAATTCCTAAATGCGTTTCTAGTGCTGCCCAGCAATCTCCCATTTACAAATCTATTATTCAATGGAACAAAATTCCCTCCAGTGTTGAACTAGCCACAAGTTTCTGCAAGTTGTATAAAAGTGTAACAAAACTTGATAGTATAATTTAATATTTCCATTTTTAACAAATTTGCTCTAATTAGCCATGTTTTATTCTTCTATATTTTTTTCAGTGTTACGTTAATTTTTTTTTCTTTTGGTCCTTAACAAGTTATCTTCTAGGATCTTTATTGTTATTGATGATTGTGTTATGTTTTTATTCGAATAAAATTGAATTGAATTGAATTGAACAATTTTACGCGAGAATACATTCTCTATGTGCCCCAAAAAATCCTAAAAATGATATGCTGAGAAGAAAAACACCAACAACTGTAGTGGGAAGCATCATTTCCCAGTTGACTATTAGAGAAAACTTGTCGTGTGAAGACAGTCAGACTCGAACTGTTCCATGAAGAAACCATAACGTAAATGCTTCAAAATTTTTGCCAAGACAAAAAGAGTGAAGGACAATAATTTACAACAGAAGGGTGTAGTACACTAAGGACTCGAAGGTGATTAATAAATGTGAATCTACATGCGTTACTTCCTAATAACTTTGATAATTCAAAAATCCGAATAGTGAAAGTGTTTTAATGTTACCAGTGAATATGGTAAACCCAATATTGCTTGTTATAAATCATTCATGTATGTACCGCTAGACTTTCAAGTAGAATTAGGTGTAGTATTATCATGTCATTCATTTAATGTAGCGTAGATAGAATGTAGTATGCCTTATAGACAGCAAAATCAAAATAAAGAAAAAGGCCTTGTAAAAATTGAAAAAAAAATCTTTAGTATAGTAGCAAGCCTAGAACCATGAATAATATTACTCCGGTAGATGAATTTTAGATAGGGATATAGAATAAAATACGAAAAGTAATAGAGAAAATTTTTAGCACTCCTGATTAAGCCATAACATAAATATAAAATAATTATGTAAAAGAAATAGTTAATAAACGGCGAACATTTAAAAGCCCAAGGGCGAGCAGTTACTAATGACGGGACGTCATTAATTGACGGGAAGGGTGATATGTACCATGAGTAAAATGCGATGTATTTAAAATACCAAAATAAAGTTCCTTCTTTCTAAAGATAATTCCGATTTCCTATAATTAAGTTAAACGTAGTTTCAAAAATGAAGTCCTTAATCAGCAAAGAGAAAAAGTGCAGTAACCCCAGACAAAGAACAGCACTATCCAGGCTTAAGATTTCGCTAAGAGAGTGAGGAATAAAAAATATGCTACGTTCGATATTTTTAAGGAAGTTTAAATGGCAAAAAACCGTGTGAACGCTTGAATCATCAAAAATATTTAAAAGAATTATTGGACGAAATATTTACATCCTTGGTCTTCTTGGGCCAATGGTGATTCAGTCCTCATGGCGCAGGACTGAAAAGCTATGTTTTGATAGTGCGGTAGATGTGCTTTTTGAGATTATTCGTAAGTTAGATTTGGTATTATTCGTATATCAGATTGGGGAGGATTCAGACGAAATTCTCATATTCTTGTCACCGTTATTGTCATTGAAGTGACCCATTGCTGTGCATCTAAGCATGTAAGTTCAATAAATCTATTGCCTTTTTTATCTGTGTTTATTTCATTTTATATGTCTGTATTTAGTCTAGCCTAATAATAGGTAATTAGTTCGTATGTCTCCAAGGTAAACGCTCCCAAAGGAATCTTATCTCCAGATAGCTCGAGAAAAAAGAGGCCACATTTATACGTCTACATATTCAATTTTCTCCCCATTAATTGAGAGCGGCGCTAGCCTAGTTGACACAATCTTTAGCGCTATAAGCAGCGCTATCGGAGATATTTCTATCGCTACAAATATCAATCTTTTTTATCGCTACAGTAGCCCAACTCGGTTTCTTCCTAATTGTGATTCAGGAGGAACACTTTGTTTTTGTCCAGGATTTTATCTATTCTTTTTTTCCGATTTCAGGTAATTAGTAGAGACTGCTACGGGTCTTACCTCTGTGGTTTTAACGGAAAGTGTTGACCAGAGACCACATTGATGAATGTAACATTACATTTCGGAAAGCCACTTATAATTCTTGCTCGGATTCAAGATGGATCGTTTTGCCACTAATTGAAATTTCGTTCTAGCTGGGCAGGCAGACCGTTATCAATTTCAAATCGAGTCTGAATTAAAATTAGAAATTGCTTAAGATAGGTGAAGTTTATCTTGCCCCATCACCAAAGAAAAATGTAGGTTTCTCTCGAGCGCTTTCTAAAAATTTATATCAGTAAGGTTGATCTAGTCAAGAAAATCAGCTTTTGAACCAAAAAGGATAAGATTTTTTTTTACACTGATCAATTGTCCTTTTTTATTGCTGATTTAGGTACATGATATGTATATTCATTTGATACGTCAATTTAAAATTTTCAATGATGGACAGTTTCAGCGTTCTGGTACACATTAGAAACAAAAATTCCGGTTCAAATTTTAAGACAAGGGAAAGTTCCGTTATAGCAGACAAGCAGACAGGCACGAATCAAGTCCGTTTTAAATTTAAAAGTCCTGCGATGATGTGAAAAGATGCGAAAAAAGTGAAAAGATATGCGACGGTTACCAGGCCCACTTGCCTTAGAAATTGGAGCTTTGCCCATGGGCGCCCATAAGCTGAATTCCAGGAGGGGGGGGGGGGGAAAACCTCATCTAATTGTCACTTTTAATGCCATATTATAGAAATCTCAGAACAAAAACATAAAAATAAGGCAGCATCATTCAGCCAGGGGGGCGGAGGAAGTGTTATTTAGGAAGTCTTATTTTTAGGAAGTGTTATTAGAAAGTTGGGTTAAGTCAAGAAAATAAACTTGTGAGCCAATATATATGACATTTTCTTTTAAACGCTGATAAATTGTTCTTGACGGGCTGATCAAGGTGTATGAAATTTGTTCGCTCACGTGATTTATATGTTCAAAATTTCAAAGATTTGCAGCTCCAGTGTTTTCATAAAAATTAAAAAAGAATAATCAGGTTCACTGTTTCAGAGTAGGGAGCGAACCTCTCACATGAATTTGTCTTGATTAGCCTAAATTATAACTAAAGACAACTATATATACAGCTTTGTTATAATTACGTGATCTTTCAAGTCTCTATGTTATTTGCTAAATTGAATTAATTTACTATATGTGCCGCCAATATATTTTAATTCGCAACCTTTTGCAAATTGTTTTGTTTGTTTAAAAACATTTCTAGCTGCTTGTGGCGAGAAAGTCCGGTGTTATTAGTAACCACATCATCCTTCCAAACTTAGATCCTACTTATAATTTTTTTGTACCTCTAATATTTATGATACTTATGCGTATATACTATGAAAGTTTAAATGGCTATCCATGCTTCTGTTCAAAATTTTAGGCACCTAATTTAAATTCTTATTTTTATTTTAACTCAATTCTCCATTTTTGTTTTATTATTGAGTCCTTCCTAGACCCCTTAGAATAATTAACAGGACCCTCCTATCATCAATACTCTAATCACCTTGCATGAATTTCCTCTTTCTTTGAAGTTTAATTTGAAATACTAGTGAAAATAATGATACAAGCAAAACCAACAGAGGGTAATACAGAGCACTCAAATCTCAAGCAGCTACCCCAATATCCAGGCTTCGGTCATGCTAATTAATCCTAAACACAAAAATACAAAGCAGAAATTCAGCGAAACACTACAGAAATGCCCATTGTAAATGACGCAGATCAAAACACCATATACAGTCCTTTCGACAGAAGAAGCTCAAAATCTCCACCAAATCTGAAACCTTCCGAGCTTCTAATTTCTTTACTACCCTATACTTCTCCTCTTAACCCAAGGAATTGTACGGGACTATTTCAAGCAATGTAAAATTATTCAGATTTATAAATAATTCCACTAAAACAAGTTTTAAGTCTGATAAAGACAGCAATTTTATATTTATTAATTGACAGTACAAACAAAGCTCTTGTGTTTTCATTAATTGATTTTTCTTTACTTGTGTTCTCCTTCCAAAACTATGATTTTCATATCAAAAGTAACGCTATGACGTTGCCTATACTAAAGGCCATAAGGATTCAATGTTTTTTTTTTGTTTTGTTTTTTCCTAGATGCACTTCATATGGAAGAGGTGGTTGTGTAAGCATCGGAGGGAGCTCATTCAATTAGAAATGTGCACTTTTTAAGAGTTAGCCATTTTGAGATAGCTATTTTGTTCAAATTTGTGCTAAGATCAGATAACAAAAACAGCACCCCCCCCCCCCGAACCCGGGGCTAGTGTTGTAAGTTATACCCAGGGGCATACAAGTCTTTTATGGAAGGGATGATCGTGTAGGCCTTGGAGAACACTTATTTGATTATAAATGAAAAGTTCTGGTTCCCTTTTTAAGAGTTAGTGATCGGAGGGCAACAAGACCCCTAAGCCCCCTTTATTCCCAAATGCACCCGATCAATATTTTGAGAAAGCCATTTTGCTGAAAAAAGTCCAAAGATCATATAGCTATGCCTCAGGGGCTAACAAAACCTCTCACAGCCCGGGGTAAGGTCTGTAAGTTATGCCCAAGAGGCATATAAGATCCTTATGGAAGGGGTGATTGTAGATTGTATAGGCTTTGGACGTTCATTTGATTGGAGATTGAAAGTTCTAGTTCTCTTTTTAAGATTCAAAAGGGATGAGAGAAAAAAGGTCCCCCTATGCCTTCTTTTCCCCAAATGCATTCGATCAAAATTTTGAGATAGCCTTTTTGTTCAAAATTGTCCAAACTTCATATAGTAATAATTCAATGACTGACATAACCCCCAAAGCCCAGAAGTGGAATTTTACGTTATTCCCAGAGACATACAAGATTATTGTAGAAGGGGTGGTCCTGTGTACGTTGAAGGGAGCTCATTTCATTGAAAATTAAAAGTTCTAGATCCTTTTTTAAGAGCCAAAAAGGATAGAAGGGCAACTAGCTACCCCGCTGCCTTTTCCCCCAAATGCACTTGATCGAAATTTTGATACAGCCACCTTATTCAAAATAGTAGATCTGATAACAATATCTTCCGGCTTGACACAACACCCCCCTCCCCCGAGCCCAGTGAGATAGGTTGTAAGCTATAAGACTATAAATTTATAAGTCTTGTAACTGTTTCTTAAGTTTAAGGCGAGAAAAACTGTACAAATATTCATTTATAGACCAATAAAGAACTTTGGTAATAAAAACGAACAGAAATTAAAAAACAAACTTTCCTTACGAAGAAGTTTTTCAAATATAAGTTAATTAAATAAAAAACTTTCCGAAAAAGTAGTCTGTCAAAGAAAAGTAAAGAGTTATATAAAACTCAAGACCAAGAGAAATAAGTTCTTATAATATAATTCATCAATTCAAGAGGTGAATAATAAATTTAAATTGTATATTTTAATTCTTAAGTCTAAGACGTGAAAAACTTTACAATTATTCATTTAGTAGAAAAAAAAATTAGTAATAAAAACACACAGAATAATTAAAAAATACTTTGCACATAATGAAGTTTTTCAAAGAAAAGTAAAGAGCCATGTTAAACCCGAAACCCGCAAGAATTAATTTTTCTAATTTAGGATTTAATTGTCTCTTATTGTTCAAATAATTAAAAAACGAACCAGACTCTTGTTCCCAAAATAATATGAATCCCCAACGAAACCACTCTCTTAGTGGCAAACTAAAGCTTCATACCGTGAATTTTGTAATCAAGACAGGATATGTGTTTTGCCATTGCTCACACTCATCATAAGTTGGAGCATTAAAATCCTTTTGAATGAGTATCGGATACTTCTTAAATACATAAATTACTGTCCTTCATTTGAATTTTATATCCTCTATATAGCTTACACAGGTTGCATAATTAGCATATACTATAAAATCTATTAAGAATCGGGGCATTTTTATAAATTCTACTTTCCAATGTAGACAAACATATAGAACAAATGTGAAACATAACTTAGATTTAGAACTAGCAGGTTTTTATGCGTTTTAGTCCTGAAACTCATCAAGATTTAGAACTAACTGACCAATACAGGACAGAAAATGTCTTATGTCAAATATAAAATACCTGTTCAAAGCAAATACTTATTGACTCTTCTACAAGAAAGTAAAAACAACAGCCACATTTTAAATTCTACTAGTCACATTTCAAGTATCTGGGCTTCTTTCAAAATTTTACGAACCTCAGACTAATTTTCACAATTCGGCAACTCAAACTACAAGAATCTTAACATTTTTCACATTTTCTTGCTTCTAACTTTTTTATTTTTTAAATTTTGACAATCAATGGCCTTCTCATTTTCAAGAATCTCATCTTTTTCACAACCATATAATTCTTCTGTTTTATTTTCTCAATTTGACAGCAAAATGTCTTCACATTTTCAAGAGTGTCATCTTTTTTCAAAACTCCAGAACCCTTTGACTTAATTTCACAATTTGATCATTAAAATCCTTCATATTTCAATTATCTATAGAAGTTCCACATTTTTAGACTTCTGAAACTTTGATTTGAAAATTTGAATTTTAATTATCGCAACAAATTTCACTTTTTACACCTTTAGCACTCTTAAATTACACATTTTGATTCTAGAATTCCTTGACAATTTGTAGAGTCTCACCTTTTCTCAAAATTTGAGAATCCTGAGACATATTTTCCCCTTATACAATTCAAAGAATTCAAATTTTAACATTCTTAACAATTTTTATAATTCTAGCACTTCTATTTTTTGTACATTGACAACACAAACCGTTCAAAATGTCAAGAATTTAAAATTTATTCAAAATTTCGCTACTTTTAGACTTAATTTACCCAATTTGATACTCAAAAGCCTTTATATTTTAAGAATCTTGAGAATTTTCATATCTGTAGCACTTTTGAATATTACAAACTTAAACCGTTCACACTTGCAAGAATCTTAACTTTTTTCATAATTATGTAACTATTAGACTCAATTTCATAATTTATTAACTTAGATCTTTCAAACTTCTAGTATCATACAAAATTTTTCCTTAGAGGCATCTAAGAATTTTAATTTTCATGTTTTGACAAAATAGTGCCTTCTTTGTTACATTTTTCGTTCAATTAAGCTTTATTCCTCATTTTTTGTTTTAACAGTTTTCATATTTTTTCAGTTTTCTTCACTTAATTTTCATTTTTTCAGTTTTGTTCGCTTGATTTTTTTTTTCAATTTTGTTTACTTAACGTTTGTTTTTTATGTTTTAATTCACTTAATTCTTTTTTTCAATTTTTGAATGCAAGTTTTAAATGTATTTTTTTTAGCTGGGTAAATTTTGGTATTCTCCTTTTTGTTTCATATAATTACAATTCTGTAATTTCTGTTCACCCATTTTTTGTTTTTTTAGCCTTTTCACTTAATTTAAATTTCTTCAACTTTTATTCGTTTACCTTTAGTGAATAATTTTTTTTTTACTTTTCTTTCTTTTCTTTTATGTTTGCTTACTTGGGTCTGTTCTTTAAAATTTGTTTTCTCCTAACTTTAGGTTTTTGAATTTGTGTCCTTAAGTTTCCAAAAGGATTATTTTTGCGCAGTAAAATTTTCATCATCTTCATTTCTTGCTTACAAAATTTTTATTCCGTCATTGTTTGTTCATTTTTTCATTTTGTTTCACTCAATTTAAAAGATTGATTTAGTTAGGCTTATTTTAGGTTGAAGTAAGACAGCTTGAGTTATATTTATATGGTTCAGGTAGTTTAGGCTGGCTAAACTAGGTTTATATTAAGTTTACAGAGGCTGGTTAAATTAACTTTAAATTAGCCTAAGATGGGCTAGTTTAGCTTTAAATTTAGTTAATTTAGGTTTAGTTGACGCATCAAGTTAACCTTAATTAACTAAAGTTAAGGCTAACCTAATAAATGTCAAATTTTCGAAAAGAGTCGAGATTCTTGAAAGTCTGAACGGTTTGAGTTGTCAATATGTAAAACGGAAAAACTGTTAGAAGCGTGAAAATTGTTAAGATTTTTAAGAATTTGAAGCCTCTTTGTAATCAAATTGTGAATATTAAGTCTTACAGTTACGGAATTTAGAAAAATGCAGAAATTCTTGAAAATGTGAATGCTTTGGCTGTCAAAACATACAAATTTCGAATGAAAGGTGAGATCGCTTGAAGTTTGAGTTCATTATTTTGTCAAATATAAATATTGAAAGTGCTGTAAGGGTTAGACCCTGAAGTTTGTTAAGACTCTTTAAATTTGAGTTTTCAAATTGCCAGACAAAATTCTAAGAAGTATGGAATTTAGAATAAAACCGAGATTCTTGAAAGTTTAAAGGCGTTGTTCTTTCCAAATTAATTAAATAACCTTACCAAAAAAGAAGTTGAGTGATTATAGAAAAACCACGGCCCAACTTTGGTCCTCCAGTCATTCAAATTAAAAATAATTGCATTATTCGCCTGCAAACAAGGTATAACAAACCTAGCTTTCTAACATAAAGTAGGAAGTAGAAGGGGAAGGGTGAGAAAGGAAACACTAGCTCACCTTGGCTATTTCATTATAGAAGTTAAAATTTTCATACGATTTTGGTTCAAAAGGTACAACCTTGTCCCTACAAATCTAAGGTAAAAGGGGTAGGGGATTGTGGACGGTCATGGATCTACTTCTGCCTTCAGGTAATTTTTGCAAAAATATAAGTCTGAACTCATGTTTGACCACAGTGATTATCCA
>JAQQPU010021127.1:0-14941 GCA_029168905.1 Artemia sp. Kazakhstan ARC1039 | reverse complement strand
GGAATAATTTTTGTTCGTTTATTCAACGTCGCTCCTTACTTTCAGTTACAGAAACTTGTTTTTTATTTAATTTTTGAACGTTTTTGAATTAATGCAGGTTTTGAATTTGGCTCATCATAGATGAATAATTAAAATGAAATTTGCATATTAATTTTACTTTTTTTTAAACTAATAATAACCTAAGTTTGATTTTTGTTCCAGTTGTTTAAGAATGACTCCTGAATCACAAAGGCGGTTTAATTAGAATAATAACCACTTTTAAAAGTTAAGATAGAAACTTTAGCATAAGAACGAGCTATTGAGGAGAGGCAGCCCATCTCATATACGTAATATTTTCTCTTCGTTTTAAGTTTTAATGTTGCTTCTTACTTTCCGTTGAAAAAAATTCAGTTATTTTTTATTTAATTGCTGATCGGTTTTTAAATGATGTCAAGAAATCCAGCTCCCCCTCCATAGAGAATTCCCTTACCCCGTGAAAAATTTCTCCATGGAAAGATACTCCCGCGTAACTTAAATTTGCGATATTTGCGGAACTAATTTTGTAAGGCATAGTAACAAAGCGACCAGAGGTCGAAACTATTTTTATGAAAATGAAAGTCACAAGTTGAGCAATTCTCAAATGACTGAAATGAATAAAAGAAAATATCTTTAAAAGATATACGCAATAATTTATGTTCGTTTTAAGTTTTAATGTTATTCCTTACTTTCAGTTGCAAAAACTTGTTTTTTTTTATTTAATAACAACCACAAGCCTAAGACGTACAATATATTCGGTGTATTATCACATAAAAATTATAGTTATGAAGCTGCTTAAGGTAAGATTAAATGCTAAGATTGGCCGGAAAATAACACAAATAAATAATTGCTTATATCGGTTATTATTAACAAAATTTGAACTTTAGCGTAAATAGTGAGGTATTGACGAGGGGGTGAACTTCCACATATACGTGATATGAGGGGGGTTCACCCCCAAGTCAATACCTCACTCTTTACGCAAAAAGTCGGATTGTGTTCCAATTCTTTAAGAATGACCCCTAAGTCACAAAAGAACCCGTTTAATTAGAATAAATAGCTCTATTGAAATTACTAAAAATACTTTAGTATAAAGAGCTAGGTATTGACGATGAGAACAACCCCCTCATATAGGCCCACGTAATAATTTCTAATCGTTTTAAGTTTTAATGTTACTCCTTACTTTCAGCTGAAAAACTTGTTTTTTTTTACTTAATTTCTGATTGTTATTTAAATAACGTTGGGAAATCCAGCACTCCTTTCATGGAAATTCTCTTCCCCCATGAAAAATTTCTCCATGGAGTCCTTCAACGTAACCCAATCCCCCCGAGCCCCCCCCCCCCCAGAAAAAAATCCTCTGAAAACGTCTGTATACTTACCAATAACCGATACTATATGTAAACAGTGGACAAAGTACAGAGCTTGCAGCCCTTCTCCCGGGGACTGTGGGGAATCAAAGCATCCCCGAAGACATAGCTATAAGATATTTCAACTATGCAGAACAAAAGGGCTATCTAAAAATTTTGATCCGGTGATTTTGAGAAAAATGAGCGTGAGAGGGGGCCTAGCTGCCCTCTAATTTATTTGGTCACTTAAAAAGGGCACTAGAGCCTTCAATTTCCGTTCGAATGAGTCCTCTCGCGAAATTCTAGGACCACTGGGTCGATAATATTACATCTGGCAAAAAAAAAAAAAACAACAACAAATAAACACGCATCCGTGATCTTTTTTCTGGAAAAAAAAAACAAAATTCCACGTTTGTGCAGATAGGAGCTTGAAACCTCTACAGTAGAACTCGCTCATGCGCTGAATCTGATGGTGTGATTTTCATTCAGATTCTATGACTTATAAAGGGTGTTTCCCCCTTTTTACAAAAAATAAGGCAAATTTTCTCAGGCTCGTAACTTTTGATGGGTAGGACTAAACTTGATAAAATTATATATTTAAAATAAGCATAAAAATAAAAATTTTTTGATGTATCTATTAGTATAAAAATTCCATTTTTTTAGATTTTCGGTTTCTATTGAAACGGGTCACTCCTTACTTACAGTTCGTTGCCACGAACTGTTTGATACTAAACTGAAGCAAAGTGTGTAGAGGGTTGAAACAAGATTCAAATTTAAAGATTTTGTCAAAAAAAATCATCTATTTATTTTCATAATGTTCTTTGAAATTAGAAATTAGGACTATTGGCAGAGGCACCCTTACTGGTGCACAGGGCCTTGTGCAGTCGTGACGTTATTGTCATAATGTAGTAGGTGCAATAATAATGCAGCATCCAGCGGGACCGGTAACAATGTGGTTCCTAGGGTTCAGTGGAAACGTTGTGGTTCAGGGCCAAAAGGATCTAACAAAGGGGGGTTTTGACTGTTTTAAACCACTGGCCCGCTCTACATGAAGGAGGGGCCCATATTTTGGAATCCCAGCCGTAAATTCCACGGCTTTTTCTGCGAGGCCCCTCGCGAGGTCACAAAATCACTCAGGTAATTGTAATTTATAACATATTTGGCCCTGTTATCGCGGGCCCCCGATAAGCGCAGGACCCAGTGCGGTCGCACCACTTGCCACCCTCAAAGGCCAAGACTGATTATTGGAAGGCTTCGAGTCGAAAGTCCATACTAGATACTAAAGACCAAAAATAATCTAGCATGGAACTGCTAAATTTGATATTAGTGGGAATCATTTTTGTTAAGTAGACTTCTTTCGTCGCCTTAAAGTCAGCAGATAGGAGATCCAGTCTTGACCCTATTCTGAATCTAATTTTGGAAGCAATCTTTGAACGCTGCTACCATTGCTAGTTAGACGGGCTTTACACATCCCTTCACAGTTTTCAAACGATAGTGAAATTAGTTATCTGGCACAACGTGCAAGTTTTTCATGTTTAAAATAATTTTTTTTTACCCTTGTCGTGGGACTATGGGTAAACATACTTTTTAATGAACGAATCTGCCATCCACTACAATGCTATGTGGCAAGATCTTCTGTCGTGATACGTACGGCATGCAAAATTGTTTGGATCAGCAAACCTGTTTGAGCCCTAAGAATTTAATAACAACTCTTATGAAAGATACGGCAAGGTTTGCAGTTGAATTGATTAAAAGGTTGCTAGCCTCACGTAATACCTTTCCAATTTTTTCATTGACTCCTAGCATTACAACTTCAGGGACCTTAGAAAACTTACCTTCAATAGAATCAGATTTGCTACATTCTTTGTTACTTACGTTTTATCCTGGCCACACTGTTGTTCTTGATTTGTTTAAAACCGCTTTCTCTGTATGCACTTGGAGAAAATCAGCTTAGCCTGAGTGAGATAAATTACTATGTAGATATATTTTAATCGAATATTTAATATATAAAGTTGGTTAGATTAGAGTGCTGATAGTGTGGTAAATGAGTTTCTTAAACATCGTGGCTCTGAGGTTAGAAATAAGTTACTGAATATTGTGAATATGATTTTTTTAAAAGGGGAAGTACCTAGTGATTTTAGGTCAACCTTAATTATACCACTGCATAAGAAAGGGGATAAGACTGAGTATGGCAACTAGAGAAGCATTAATGCCTACGGATTGAAATTGCCTACAAATTGTTTTGGGTCCCCGACTGACTAACCGTATTTCAAGCTGTAGGCTGTACGAAAAGCGAGGTTCAATCCCGCTTTCTTGGGATATGATGAGAGAAAGGTTGAGATGGATAGGGCAAGTTCTGCGGATGAAGGATGACAGATTGCCAAAGATTGTGCGTTTTGGTCAACTGTCTGGGCCTAAACAGAAAGCAGGTCGTCCACGGTTGGGGTGGGAGGATGTCGCAAAGAAAAACTTATGGGAAATGGGAGCTCTTGGGAGGGTGTAAAGAGGGAGACTTTGAAAAGATTAGGATGGAAGAGGAGCAAGCGTATCTGTGTTGGCCTCAAGCAGTGAGTTGTTAGTAGCAGTAACAAAGCAAACACAGCAGTTTCATCTGACCTTGAGATGGCTTTGTTTGCTTATATTTGAGCCTGGAGGGGGGCTCTGTAATTAATTTTTCCCTGGGCACCAACAACCCCAAGAACGGCTCTGTAATGGAGGGGGGGGGAGGAGTTGCGGTAAATTCTGTTGATTACATCTCAAGTAAACATCCTAACAAAATAACAGTAGTACTATAAATTTTACTTTTCTAAATACCATGGTCGCTTTTTTAACAATGCACCCACCTTCACATGGTTGCCGGTATGATTCTAGGATATATAAAAACTAGAACAAAGAAATTGTTACATTATACTTGCAGTGTGTTTCATCAGTGCCGTGTTTCCTTCCATTGTTACCTACATTTTGGAGCATCTTAAAATAATATTTTAATCTAATAACTATATTGAAACTTTAGCGGACATTTTTTCATCAGGTCAATAATGTTAGACTAAATTTATTGATTTCACTTTTGCTGGTTTGACATAACGATCAAACTGTTGATCAGAAATACGTAGAAAATAAAAATATCTACGATTTAATTTTTCAACTGGGGCTGTAACTAGTCTAGGCACTAGATCCCATTGTAACAGTAGTGATTATTATTATACTTGGAATAAGCGTAAATGCCAAATCTATGAGTATATCTATTTTTTCGCATGCTAACTTTCAAAAGTTTACCCGCATTCGGGGGTAATTTCAAAATGAATGAATTTGAAGAAGATTTTATCGTTTCCATGTTACAGTTTCATTACTTTGTATGAATTGGTAATAAATGTTCATAAATAAATTAATGAAATGTATATGAAAAATTTTATTCGAATTTGTTAAACAACTTTGAGCAAAACAATATCAAAAGAAATAATTCCATTTGTTCTATAACTAAAATTAATCGAACTGGACATCCAGGATTAGATACTTTTTAATGTCCCGAGTTTCGCTTTGTCTTCTTTCCTCCGTTTTCATTTTTAAATTCAGTCAAAATAGATGACATGAATTCGCTTATATTATCTAGGCTAAAGAACAACTGGATCGATGGACGTCTCTGGAGATCTACTGACATCAAAATTGGGGATTTTGCCGGAAGCCTTTGAGAACCCAATAAAAGAGATCAGCGTAATACTAGCCATTATTTTGACATTCTCGTCCATGGCCGTGCTTTCTGGTTACATTATAGCAGCGATAACGAACCATTTAGCTACTGGAAAAGAGAAGATCCCAAAAATATCTTCCAAAATAATCGAAACGACTGACAAAGTGACAGAGGTGCTTGGAAAAGGATATGAAAAGTTTGATCAAGTCTCAGATAGGAAGTGATTATTTATATTTATCCTTGTTATTGTTGCAACGTATTTCAAACGTAGTTTTCAATGGTTCTATCGGTTTGGAAGGTTTCATGAACAAATAATAGAATAGATACAAAGCGTAAATGAATTTATATTTGTTTCAAGCTCCGTAGTAGTTTCTTCTCGTTTTAGGTTTATTTTTTACTTTTGGTGACTAGGGACGGTGCTTTATTAATGCATAAGTAAAGAACCATATCCCTTAATACATCATTTCTTTGTTATTTCCCTACTCATTTTGTAAGAAGGGGATAATTATAAAAACTCTCGAGAGGATTCATTCGGTTTAAAATTTCTAGCGAACTTTTTTAAGCGTCAAAAGTGATTGTAAAAGCTAGTAATATGCTACCACTATAATACAGTTACCACTATAATTGCAATATACTACTTACTATTATACAACTATTAGATAGGTTTCACTCAATAAAAAAAGTTTAGTGCGAAAATAAACTTCTTGGGATTTTGAAAATAAGATTCAAACCCCCTAAAAATTGCGATGAATCGAAATGAAAAGCGCAATGATGAAAATCATCATTGTCGATAACCTAACATGGAATACTTTTCGACCAACATGGAATATCTGTTTTTTACATGTGTACCAATGATGCTTCCACTACATTAAAAGAGGGCTCATTTGAAAAGAAATTGCAATATCTAATGCCCTATTTAATCAATAACAGATCGTACCACAGAAAAGTGGCATTTCCTGCAATGCTGTGCCGAAATATCAATTTTGACCCAAAGAGGGCCAGAAGCCGGAGAATGTAAATTCGAAGTTAATCCATCAATTTGTAATGATCTAAAATTTTTGAACTCCCTGTCTTGAAAAACACGGAAAATCCTTTTTTTATATGGGTAATAGCAGTGATTTGCCTTCTTCCCACCGAGGCTAGCAGGCTACTGCAACATAGTAGAAAGAAATTAATGGCTCATCTGAAAGCTCTTGATCATATCTAATTGCATTTTGTCAACTTTTCTTGGAAGTAAAGTACCATGTAGCACTTTTTATAGCCATTTCTGGAGTTAGAAGACTAAAAGCAAAAAAAGGTATCATTATAATCTCTACAGTCAAACACTCTTAACTGGAGGCTTACAACCCCGCTCCCCCTCTTGTATACTCTTCCTTCGAGCCCCTTTGGCAAATGAAAACTAAAAAAGAACTGCCCAGTGAGAAAAAATCGTTTAACTTTGATTTTGGAATAAGAACTATTTTTCATGTTTATTTAAACAGCAAAGTTAATAGCAATTTTTTTATGAATTTCGGAAAAAATAATTGAAACACTGATGTCTTTTTTTTCTGTTTCTACACCCCTATTGGAGCACCAAAACATCCAAGATAGCTGCTTAAGATCCTCTGTCAAAGCTAATACTAACATCTACATGATTAGTCTTGACAAAATCATCGTAAGGTGGCATGTTGTCCCAAAAATGGGACTTCTTTTGTTGTCTCCAGAGTGGATGGGCTTCGAAGCATAAACAGTGCAACGTGCATATCCACGGTCGAAAATCCTTAGCCGCAAAATAGACCTCTTAAATACTTCCCCTCCCAGTCTCCTTAGTAAGCGAACATTTTAGCAGTCTGTTATCATCGTCATTTCCCTTCCATAGTCAGAATCTCTAGAAGCTAGGATACCATCTATCGCCACCATCACAATCATCATCCATCTATCTATACCAACCTGGGCATCAAAGTCCTCTAATAAAGTATCATTTTTCGAACTGGGTGTTTTGAAAGTAATTATTTGAATTCTACATCACTTAATGGCACATTTCTTAATCCTGAAGATGAGTTTCTGAAATCCGAAAATTGGACTGGAACATGTCAATTCCAGAACAACTGATTTTGTTGGTCTAAATTCAACACGGTAGTTATTTTTCAACGTCGTAACGTTCCATGTCACAAATTTAATTTTAATTAAAACATTGGAATTGTTACGACCTCAATAAAAGTGATCAATCCTGTCCAAACGTGTCATGGAAAACAAAACAACAACTGTCAGCCGTAATATACTAATTTAACCAAACCTATCGTCAATACTAGGTCTACCATAAGTTAAACTTAACTATATAAATATTATATAAATATAATTTAACATATAAGTAAATAATTATATATTATATTTAACTATTATATAAATAAGAATACTGAAATAGCAGTTTCATTTATTTCGACAAGCCAAAAAAACAGATTTCGTCCGACAAGTATATGAAAAACAGTAAGAGTCGCATACTCCGTGAATACGATGGTCCTTTTTGAGAAGATTAAATACCTCAAAATCTCTCGATAAAGCTGTTTAGAACTATTATTTCAAAGTATTCTACACATCGTTATTCAGAAACAACTAGTTTAGCCTCTTCTTCTGTGTATTTAAATTTGTGCCATGGGTGCTCAGGTATAACAACATCTTGATTTCTTAACCAATTGCGGTAATAAGTGGAAAACTTTCTGAATGATCTGTTGAAGTCTTCTGACAAGAAAAAATCGGGAACTGCCTTATTTTGGTCCTGAAAGACAAACTTGCATTAAAATCATGATGATAACGTGGTAAACCTGGTAGTTATTTTTTCTTCTGGTCAAATGAGAGATACTGTAAATAAAAGATTATTCTTCCTTTAGCCAGGTCTTAGTACGGCAATCCTCCTCGAGACACTGGAAAAGAAATTTCTTGAAGATACCTCATTATTTAATTACTTTTGAATAGAGCAAAAGTGCTGAACATATATAAAGTAGAGGTGTCAGATAAGTTGACGGCCTAAGTGACACATGTATATTAATATAAGCTCTAATTTGAAATGAAGCGACAATGCTTGACTAAAAACTTCGTTTCGTGTCTTTCAAAATTGTTGCTTAAATCTAAAATACCTCCATTGTCGTAAGAAAATCCACTCCACAGCTCTTTTTGGACCAAAGAAAACTTATCGATGGAGTTCAAGATGAGATTATAGGCTAGGGAGGTCTGTTTTTATTCAGAAAATCACGTGGACATTACCGACAAATTAACGTAAATCTGAAATTTTACGAAAGAGGGGCAAACATTGACACGTTACAAAACAACCTTAGTCTTGATTCAGTATAAAGATAAACTAAGTCCAAGCTACAGACTGACCAAATACAAAACAGGTCAAGTTCAAACTGTGGAATTTTTGCAGAGAGCAAAAAAGCCAAGTCCTGACTCGATACAAAAAAAAAAGAAAAAAAAAAAAAACCAAAGTCCAGTCTCAATTCCAAAATGATTCGACCCAGTGAAACGGGTAAAGCCTAAGTTGCCGAATTTCGGTGAAGTGTTGCAAAATAGAGCCGAGTCATGGGTCAATTTCCAAATGCGAAGTCGGAACTCCAGACTGCTCAGTAGAAAATGAACTAAGTCCTGACTAGGCGCAAGAACGAGCGATGACCTGATTCGGTACAATGGATAAAAATGCATGCAACTTCTGACCCGGCGCAAAAACGAACCCAGCCCTAATCTAGTGCGAAAAGAAGCCAAGTCGTAACTCTATGCAAAAACCAAGTCCTGACTTGGCCCCAACAGCCGGCATCTTCCACTTTTCAGCAAAAAGAGAGGCATTTTGCACCTCATTTGTGGCAAAATTAGGGAAAGACTTCCGGTGTCTACTATTTGGGATACAAAGTCCACATTCCGTGATCTTTTTAACAAAAAATGCATCTTGCACGTTGTCGGAACCAAAACCGTGCACGGATTTTCAATCCGTATGGGTGGAGAGCAGCAAATTTGGCCAGGACCCCCTTTAGTGATCCTCCACCCAACTTTGAACTTTTTTACAAATGTGTAGACACAATGCACCCTGTTTTAAACAGAAACATGCAAAATTATTTAACCTGTTTTATTGGAAGCACGAAGTCTAGAAGCCTAGAAGCGATTGGAGGTCCACGGTCTTTCTAATACTAAACCCCATCAACGGCTGTTAACTGGAAAGTTAGGTACTTTTTCTTTTTCTTTGATCGGCTCGAAACTTATGGGGAATCTAAATTGGGCGAAAAGGGCATGATAACGGTAATTGGAAGGAAAAACGAGCCTGCCCCCCCATCACTATGAACGACAACCAAATTTTCAGCAGAAAGGTAGGAAGGGTTCTTACACCGATCCACTTAGATATTATAAGGCGAGTATTCTGGACCAAGGAGACAAAGAGAGGGATTTTCAGAAGCGTAAGCCCCTTCATAGCCTCACCTACTGTCCATATGAAAATATCAGATTAAGTTGAAATTTAATAAATAAATTGTTGCAGTCCAAGAGACTTTCCCCCGACTTTTTAGACCACTGACTTTAAAGCTTCATAAACGAGGATTCCCCGAAGTGTGAACTTTTGAAGTCTATTATTACTTGAACCGCAAGGGCCAGCAATTAAATTTTTTTGGGGGAAGGAACGTTTAGGGAACAAAAACGAAAAAAAGAGAGAAAAAAAACGGAACAAAGAAAGAAAACAAAAACAAAAGCACATTACAAGTATTAATGTGTAAAACTTGATCGAATAAAAATCGAGCCAAAATTAATTGAATAAAAAAGTTTATGAAGACGATGTTTTCTGAGGAGAGTAAATAGCAATATTAAAATATGAAAAGAGCAAATGAATAAATGAATATGAAATGAATATGCGCAGTAAGTCAAACTTAAACAAGTAGAAACTACTATGAATGAATGATTGAATAATAGACTGAATAAAAATTACCCCAAATACGGATTTGGATGGAACCTGACTATCCAGGCATCAAATCACTTTTCAATTTCCAAAAGATCTGTATGTTGGGGCAAGGAAGCTTGGATTGAGTCTTCATGTTTTGGGATGAATACATATGTTGTACTGACATCGCTAAAGTTATGCAGAGGACTCGTAAGGTTACCTCCCATTTCATTTATGTAAAGAATGAAAATCGCAGGTCCCAATATGCTACCCTGGAGTACGCCTGCCTTTATTAAATATTCGAGGGAAATGACCCAGTCAAGAACAACTCGCAGTGAAGTTTTTCAACAGATTCAATGCCATGCTCTATCAAAGTTTAGCAATGTCGAATGACAATAACTTGATGTTTCTGTCAGAAGTTCGATTTACTTGTGGTGTTGGGCCATTAAGCAGTCAAGCGTTCAACGCTTTCCATATTGGCGGTCACCTCAAAGTTCATTTGAATCCAGGTAGTAATAAAGTGAATGATTGGAAACCTTTTCATAGACTTTCCCAGTCCAAAAGAGGAGGCTGATAGGGCTATGTAAGCCCAATCTTACTGGATCGCCATCGGGCTTAGGTATAGGAATAAAATTAAAAGATTTTCATAGATGTAGAAATGTTTCAGAGAAAAAACACAGTTGGAAAAGCAATGAGAAAGGTCCAACCAACTCAGCCTGCACTTCTTCAAGACAACATTAAGTATATTGTCAGGACCCGTGGATTCAGTCATACCAAGACTCTGCAGAATGCAAAAGACCTTGGGAGTGGAGTAGTGCACACGACCAAAGACAGTACTGGTCCAAGCAGGGATGTCGGAAACTCCCTTGCCGTGGTCTTCAGATTTGACAATTCAGAAAACGCCTTGGCAAGAGCTTCTGTCTTAGCCTGGGGTCTTGAACGATAATCCCGTCATTAATTTTTAGGAAAGGAATTTAAGATCCTTAAGAATTTAAAGCCTCTTTGATAATTCTTCACCAGCTCTTAGTCGAGGCATTTTGGAGCTTGGTAGCAAAATTCTCTTTGTTTTAGCCCATGATTCAGAAATTGTGTGAACTATTTCTTTACGAACTTTTATGAAATCAATTCTGTAGCCATCGATTGTGCACCCTGTGTTTTGCTCGGATACCTTTTTGCAGTGGATTTTGAACCAAGGTTAGTCCTTTCTGGATACCTGGATCCGCTTCGAAGGGATATAGTCTGCAATAAATTCGACTATGGCCTACTGGTATTTTTCTGCAGCTTTCTCGAGCCCTTTCAGAAGTAAGGAGCAAGAAGCAAGTTTGTTTCTTAAGACATGTCAATCTTCTCGTTTGTATTGCAAGATTTATCGCTCGTGCTTTATGAAGGGAGGAATTCGAAGATATCCATGCGCAATTAAGGCAACGTGGTCACTTGTGAAGGTTTCAGCGTCAATCTTTAAGAAATCTGGGTGATCCGTAAGGAAGAGATCAACACAAGATGACCGGTTTGGGCCATGGTAGGTATCGAATTAAGACCAATTGTTCAAGCCCATACGAAAGAGAAAGATGAAGTAATTCTCACCCCTCCTAATCAGTATTTCTGGGACCCATAAGGAGTCATACAATGTGATGGACGTTGAAATTTCCATGAATGATAGTGGCAGACTTAACATATTTACCCCGAATGTAATCAAGGGAGGTTTCAAGGTAGCTAGTGATCTAGTACATGGTGGAGTTATATAGAATCGCAATAATAGCAACCCTATTTAGAAGGGTTACCCTAACCCACAGAGCTTCTTCGTCTGCTGAGTTTGTGAGAATCGGACACGGTTGTTGTATATGGCTCTGTGTATAAACGAAAAAAATTTCCTCAATATTTTGCAATTTCAGTGCGTAATTGGTCTCGGCTGAGAAAGTATGGCAACCTCACTACTCGGTATCTCGTTATTTAAAATTCGTCTAATTAATTGACATAATAGATGGTTTGACAGTTCATCAAATATAGGAACTGGCCAAATTTAGTTCTAAGACCTCGTAAATTGCAATGAGCTACCGTAAAAAAGAAAAATGGATTGTCCGTGGGTATGCAAAAGGCCGTCGACATGAGGTCAGTTTGGTACGAGACTTATTTTGAAGAATTGTAACCAGGTAAAAGACACCTTGCCGGGTGGTTAACCCAACAAAAGCAAAGAAATCCAAAGGCCAGTACATTTCTTGGATGGGCAAGGAGCCACAGCACCTTTTACCCATCCTCATCATTGGAAGTGGTGCCCGACATAGTTGAACCTATGACGGGTATGAAGCGCGACATATACATAATACCTTCCACCATTCAGTTTGCGGATTGAGATTCACAGAAGCTTGGACACCACGAGCAGGTTGTCCAACACCCCCTCCAAAAAATTAACGTATTCAAATAAAATAAATAAAACTAATTAATTAGTTTCATTTTTTTTTTATTTTTTTTTTAAATTAATGTTTAAATTTATTCAATAAATAAATATATTTATTTATAATTACTTTTAAGGGAATGTCTTTGTAAACCAACAAAGTTAAGAGTCAACTGAGCGCTTTGACTCTCAAACTTAAAAACGTTTCTGAAGCGACCAGTTCAGTGTGGTTTGTGAATGATTCAAATATATCAAAATAGAAAACCTACCCTTAATTTGTAAATATTTAGTATCTTATGTCGGAAATCTTCCAATTTCTTCAATATACATGCGTCAGGCTTCAACTTCTGACGACTGCATTCATCCAAAACATAAGTTAGGAAGTTACAATCATTCTTGAATGTTGCATTACTAATCAGGGAGCCAGCAATAACTTGATTTAACCTAAAATAAGATATATCTTTATTGAGAATGACAAAGTAAAAAATATTTTTTTAGATGGAATTGGCCCTCATAACGAGAAAAAAGTAAAAAATTAAAGATTGCGCTCAAGACAGATAGACTTCCTCATAAAAAACAATAGGATAGGACTGATAGCCCAAAAAAAAAAAAAAAAACAAAAAAAAAACGAAGATATAAAGGAAATATTCAAAGTTTGTTTTGCTGCTATTGACCTTATTGTTTATGACATAAAAATCTCAGAATGTTATAATTCAACAAAAAGGCGTTTCCAGTACAAATTGAAAATTACATGAACAAACCTAAGTATTTATTAACTAAATCATTAGCCGAGTAGGACGAGACTGTATAGTGGGTACTACAGTGCATTATGAGTTACCAAAAGGGGAAAAAATAGAAAAAAAATGAATTTTTATCATTCTCCTTTTAAACCAAACCCTCATTAATCTAAATAATTGCTCTTGTATCACAAAATCTGTGCTTGCACTTTTCTGGCTGCGTTTTAGTTACAAATTGAGTGATTTTTTTGCTTTTCGCTAGCGTGCTCCTTTTTCTAGGATGGCTACCCTTTCCAAAATTAAACTAGATGAAAAACGTGACTAGACTAGTAAAAAAAGGAATTCAAGCGAGCAACAAGAAAAAGTTTTGGCAACCCCAAGGGGAAAAAAGGCAGGGTACAGCCCAGTAAAAAAAAGGTATGATGATTTTTAAACACTCCTTCGACCGTTCAAGTTAAAATCTTAATGAGTGATACCTACCCTCATTCCCTTTTAAGCTTAATCTAGTTGCAGAAAAAGATCTCAATTAAGCATCGGCACTGTTTCTGTTTTTGTCTAGGCTGCTTCTGTTTTTTCTAAAAAACAGAACAGAAAGGAGAAACAGGTCACCTGTTCTTGAAGGACCTGTTTCTGTTCTGCTTTTTTTTTTCATCTGTTCTTTTTCCGTTTCTGTTTTTCTGTAAAAACAGAAACAGCGATGATGCTTAATTTCAATGGGCCCAGAGACAATGTAACAAATCTGTTCGGGAATAAGGGCGGAGTTTAACCCCAACATAAAAACAAGAGATCAGTAGAGATTTGAGCAACAATAGTACAGCACATATTTATATATTAGGAGATTCCTATTTTCATTAGAGCTATACAAAACCAAATAATAGCTTTGAAGTAGAAGATGACTTCTAAAAAAGAATTTTTTTTATGCATTATCTAATTTTACATATTACCACGAATTTTGTATAAAACAATCCTGGAAGGGAGAGGTAGAAATCTTTTGCACCGATACAGTCGAATACTATGTTGTGGTTGCGGCCGTAGATGCAAAGGGGGAACTTTCTCCCGTCCCTAAATTTTGATAAATACTTCTTTCCAGCGTTCTCATTGAAAAGATTGAGATAAAAGCAAAATTACCACCCCCTTCCGTTAGATTTGAGAGAATAATCTGTTTTGTATCTTCATTAAAAAAGAAGAAACAATCTTTGCACAACCCCCTCAGAAAAAATAACCATTAGCGCCCCCCCCCCCACTCACCTTCTTATCCACTGGAAAGTCTAAAGTAAAACTGTTATCAAAATTTAATGCACAAAACTACTGCCGATCAAAGATTTTGATTGAAAATCATAACTTCATCCGAAGTTTAAATTAAAATTAAAAATTTTAATTATTAAGCAGAAAAAACTCGGGAAAACACCATGTTAAAAAACGTAACAACAAAAAAGTTAACAAGAAACGAAAATAAGTTAAAACGGTACAAATGGTAAAAATATATAAAAAAAACATATGACTGACAACTTATCTTCAGTAAGAGCTTTTTCCCTGCAAGCCACTATGGGACCTATAATCTATTCCCGGTGAAGTAGTAATGCAGAACGGATGAAACCGTATGTAGCCAGGTTATCAAAAGAAAGCAACTACATTATTTCGGTAACAACTCGGAGATCAAATTGACATTTTCAGGAGGTACTAGAGGGCAAAGTGGACGTCCACTTTTGAGTTGCGGGAGGGACGAAGGTAAATCAAAAGAAATTATGTATCAAGATTATGAAAATGGCATATCTGACACACATAGGGAACAACGTGAGATTGATCTAAGTTAAGTACATCGATTAGTTGATTGGTGTTCATGGTGCCCAGTCCTGAAAATGTCAATTTGATCTC
>JAQQPU010021126.1:0-14942 GCA_029168905.1 Artemia sp. Kazakhstan ARC1039 | reverse complement strand
AACTTGTGACTCAGCCTCTTTAACTCTTTAGAAAACGTAGTTTTTTTCAAATAATTCTAAAGAGGATTGATCTGTTTTCTCCAAATACCCTTACATCCTGCTTCCTATTGGTAAGAGATTGCATTATCTAGTTGACAGTATCATCATGGATGTTCATTGCACAGAGTTTAGACTTTAGTCTCCTGTGGTAGACTTTATCAAATGCTTTGGGTAGATCCAGTAATAACATGTCAATAAGGCATCTCTCATCCATAAGTTTTAAAACATGCTTGTACATGTCAATGAGGTTAATGTCAACTGATTAATTGGGACAAAAGCCATGTTGATTAGGTGATTGTAGACTATTAGTATTTAAATGAATTTCAATGGTTGAATTGACTATACCTTTGAGTAGTTTCCCAATTGCTGATGCAAGACTAATTGGTCAATAATTGTTAGCTTCATTTCTATTGCCCCCTTTGTGTAAAGGTGTTATGTAAGCATCCTTCCAATCTTGCAGAATATATTTAGTACTAAGGGACTTTTGGGAAAGTAGAGTGAGAGGATGTGATAAAAGCTGCATTTGTCTCTTGTAGTAACCAGGGGGTACTCTATCTGGTCCTGTAGATTTATTTGGGTTAATCTTCTGGGTTTCTACATCAGTTTTTGTTATAGTAATGGGCACCATGCCATTTAAAATGTCATACCTTGGGGGATCTGGAACTGGAGTATTACCAAGGGAATTAAATACCTAGTAGATGAACTGCTTATTTAATGTATTGGGAATCTCTCTTGGGTCACAGTTTTTTTATGCCATCTAGTAGAAGTTGGGTAACAGAATGCCTACCAGGGTTACCAGATGATGTGTACTTCCAGAATTTCTTAGGGTTAGATTTTATTGCAGGTGCTACTGATTCCTCATAGTTTTTGGTCATTTTTCTAGTAATACTTTGCAGTTGATACATGTTTGTATTTTTGTAATAATCCACCTGGTTGTGATTCTTTATGTACAGCTTCCAGTATTTTTTTTTTTCAGTTCCTTGCCTTTTTAATGTCTTTTGTAATATATTGGAGGGTTTCCTTTTCCAATTTACAGAACAGTGATTTTCAGTAGCTCAACAATAATATTCTTTTCATAGTTGATCAAGACTCTTCTGCATGCATACATTTAATAAGTCAAGGTACAGCAGCCTCCAAGCTCAAATGGAAAGCTTCATCTGGTATAGATAATATTAGTGCATATCATGTTATCCATGGAACCCATTTGCTCATGTCACATCTAGGATTGATCATGCAGATGCTTTTGACACTTTTACATTACTGTTGTCTTTCTGCATTTGTGATCTCACTCCTATCCCCAAGAAAGGCAAATCTAACATTCAGTGTTGGACCTTTAGGCCTATAACAATCTCCACTACATTCTGTAAACTGTTTGAGGTGCTTTTTGTAGATGAACTAAAGGAGAACTGTAGCATTCTGCCATACCCATTTGGTATTCAGAATAAAATAGGGTGTATTGATGTCCTTAGTGCTATAACTAATGTTCTAATAAAGGCTGAACTGGCCCAAGAGGGTCTTACTCTAGCAGCACACTGTGTTAGGTGTGCATTTGACTCATTGGTACATGGAGCCATGCTCTTTCATATGGCAAAAAGATGTGTTCACCCCTCTATTATTCATTCCTTGAGAAATTTATATGGCTTAAAGTATGCATCAAAACTACAAATCCATTCAACTTGCCAGTTTCCAGTCCATCTAATCTTTCAAATGCTCCAAGAAATAGACTTTTGCATCCCAGTAACCCTTCCAAATAATCTGAAGAGTTTTGTTTCTGTTTATAAAAGTACATGTCAAGGTGCTATTACTTTGCCTACTCTTTTGAACAATGGTATCCTAGATGCTCAACCAAAATGTATATCCTCATGCATCAAGGCAGCAATAAACATAGCACTTGTCTGTTATGTGGATGATGTCTGTAATCTTACCAGGTTAGGTCATCATATTGAAGAAAACTTCAGCATACTTGAGAGTGAATATTCTAAATTGGGGCTGGAACTTAACTCTGAGAAATTTGAGATTCTTCTATTTAATTGGGGTAATTTGGGTCCCACACTGTCAGTCCAACTGGGATTTTCTTTAGGAAAGCCAGTTGAAAAACCTGGTATACCAATTGGCCCATCCCTAAAGCAAACCTGTTTGCTGCTGATTTCCCACCTTGAAAAAAATATGTGGTGTGTCTTATGCATCAGTTGTATGAAATAAAAAACATTTCAACCAAATAATCTTCACTAAATTGTATAATTCTACAGTACTACCACATTTTCTATACACAGCACCATTTTGGATGATTTTCTCACAAACAGATAAATGTAAACTCTGTTCATATATTTCAAATTTGCAAAATATTTACTTCATTTACCCCTGTGGACCCAAAATTCAGCATTAATCCATAATTATAAATTAGCCAACCAGCAATAGCTGTATCAAAATGTATGTTGAAACACAATAAAATAAAAGTTCAAAATAGGGATAAAATCCTTTTTAATAGACAGTGTAGAATAAATTTCACAAAAAATACCAGATATTTTGGTCACATATACAGTGACTGCAATATCTGGTATTTTTGTGAAATCTATTATACACTGTCTATTAAAAAGGATTTTATCCCTATTTTGAACTTTTGTTTTATCATCATGGAAAGGCAGTGTGGTCTCCAAAATTATCTATGTTGAAACACAATTACAACATCAGTTTTCATCCATGGTATCCCCTTCTTATACAGTGATATTTAAAGTTGTATGTATGTAAAAGTTGTTCAGTGCCTTATAGATGTTCTTTATAAGTTGTTCTGATGGTTGTGATGTCTTTTTTTTCTCATATTCCTTTTTTTGTCATTTTATCTATATACTCCATCTCTGTGTACTTCTGTATTGTATGAAGGGTTATCAATAAATAAATAAAAGATCAATTGCATTGGGCCAATTCATGATGAATTAGACTATAATCAATATACATATGTTTCTTAAATTTTAATCTATTTGGGTACAGTCTAAAACTGCAACCTTTGGCAATGTGATCACTTGCTCTGTATGGTGGTAGGGGGTCAATTCTCTCAAACTCTTCTATATGCATACATTCAATAAAAGACTATTCACATTGGCCAATTCATGACAAATTAGGCTATAATCTGTATAATAAGTAACAAGGGGATCACACCACTTGATTCCTTTTTATGCTCTTTCCAAACATAATAATCACCTCACTTGTAAATACACCCCCCCCCCTCTCTATTTTTTCTTTTTCAAATAATTTAGCTAGGAAGAAAGTAAAAATATCACTTGTTGCCTTTTTTCTGTCTTGGCTTTTCTCTTGTCTACAATTAGCCATGTCTTGATACAACCTATGCAACCTACTGCAACATACTTGATAACTTCAATTCAATTCTCTCTCCAAATATAAAAATCAATTCCAGGGCAAATTCCATTTTGAACTTTTAAAGATGTCCCCAAAGATAATTTATTTTTGTCACCACACTAAGAAAAGTTACCATCACTAATAATGGGTTTAAAAAGTGATTTAAAACATACCACTTGTTTATAAATCAATTATTCAAGTAATATATTCCAAAGTTCTTAATTTATAACAATTTAATCCATAGAAATTGCTTCATAAATATTGTTATAAAATATCAAAAATTTCCCTGATGTCTGTGGAAAATAGTGCATTTTCTGCATGATACACATTGTCTCCAAGGATTTCTAACTGCATCACCATGGTGTGTTTCTCTTCTTTTTACATAGTTTCTTTTAAGTTTTAGTAATTTTTTCTTTCATTTTTTTTAGTTTTTATAATTTTCTCAATTTAAGCATTGTAGAATTTAGCTGGAATAATTTTAGAAAAATAGTTTGTGAAGTTGCTAATGGTACCTTAGGGAAGAAAGTTAGAAACACAGCTGGGAATATTAGTAAAAATGCTTTATGTTCAATAGGAGGAGGGCCTGTACAAGAATTATTTGGGTGATAAATCATACGAAAATAGGAGGAATATAAAGAAAGTGGAGAAAGTATTAAAATGTGAATTAAGGAGAAGTGAAGTGGAGGTCATGGATAAAATTGCTAAAGATCTTGAGTAAGCAGCCAGGCAACATAGTAGTAAAATATTATAATGACATATTAATAAACTAAGAGGGAATAGTCAATCTGAGCTTATCCCAGTTATAGGTAGGAATGAGGCCACAAGTAGTGATAAAGAAAGAGCTAAAGAGAAACAGAAGAAAATTTTGAGAATGTGCTAAACCATGATAGAGTTACAGGAAAAGATATAGGCCTAGCTCAGAATGAAAAGGTTTGGGACACTTTGGGTTTCAAGGAGTATTTATTTTTTGAGGAAGAATAAGTGACAGTAATAAAAGTTATAAGGCCCCAGGTGCTGATAGTGTGGCAAATGAGTCTTTTAAATGTGGTTGTTTTGAGATTAAAGAAAAGTTACAGAAGATTATGAATATGATTTTGAAAAAGGGGAGTACACAGCAATTTTAGGAAAACTCTAATTAAACCCCTCTATAACAAAGGTGATTAGAGTGAGTGTGGGAATTATAGAGGCATTTGCCTGGTTTCTGTAGGAAGTAAATTACTTACCATGATGGAACTTTTTAGACTTAGAGATGCTGTAGATAAAATTTAAGAGAAGGGCAGTGTGTTTACAGGAAGGTTAGAGGATGTATTGACAAAATTTTCATGGTTAGATTAATAATTGAGAAGCGCCTGAATCATCAGACACCTTCTGCAAAATTTACTGCCAAAGTCAGGTCAAAATTAGCATGCTAGACTTAAAATCCTTTGTGCACGAGGACAAAGGTTTAAATCCTGGCATTGCTGTTTATTTGGTTTGGAACAGGGGTCAGTGGTGTGATTCTGTATGCTTAGCCAGAGTTGAAACAGCTCTAAATGGGTACCTGGGGAAGGTAAAGAGGAAGGATGTGCAAAAGTAAAGGATGGTTGGCAGCCACCCCACCATTGCACTTCCTGGCTAAAGGGCCATGAAACAGAAATCAGCACCACCAGTAGAAACTGTGAAGTCCAGTGTCATTCCCTTTGCCTTCACCTTTAGTTTTAACCAAATAACCAATGACCAGCAACACCAGGATTTGAGCCCCTGTCTTCATACACAAGGATTTTAATTTCTAGCATGCTAATTTTAACCTGAATTTGGTGGAAGGTGTTTGATGACTCAGGTACTTCTCAATTATTAATCTAAGAATGAAAATTTTGTCAACATATCCTCTACCCTTCCTAAAACCACACTGTCCTTCTCTTAAAATTTCTCTAAAGCACCTCTAAGCTTAAAAAGTATTATCAAACTAAGTAATTTGCTTCCTAGAGAAATCAGGCTAATGTCTCTATAATTAACACACTCACTCTTATCACCTTTCTTATAGAGGGGTTTAATTAAAGTTTTCTTAAAATCGCTAGGTACTCCCCTTTTTCAAAAATCATATTCATAATAATGAGTAACTTCAAGGCCTCCACTTCACACCTCCTATCAAGGAGGTTCTCCATTTTCTCCATTCTCCATTTTCTTTACATTCTCTTTCTCCATTTTCTTTACATTCCTCCTATTTTTGTAGGATTTATCACTCAAATAAATCTTGTACAGACCCCACTTCCTCTCTGTTAAACATGAAACATTTTTACTCTATTAAACACTAAGCATTTTTACTAATATTCCTAGTTGTGTTTCTAACTTTTTTCCCAAAGGTACCATCAGTAATTTCCCAAACTATTTTTCTTAAATTATCTAAAAAACAGTACTTCTTAGCTCTTTTTTTTTAGATAAAGCCAGAAATGGAGCATACTATAGAAGAGAAGTTTGAAGCTGCTGTAAAATTGATACAAAGCATGCCAAAGGATGGTAAGATTCCAAATCACCTCTTGTTATTTTATTTATTTTCACTTTTCATTCCATATTTTGCTGTTAGTTGTTTGGTTCATGAGCCTT
Organism: Artemia sp. Kazakhstan ARC1039; assembly: GCA_029168905.1. Taxonomy (NCBI): domain Eukaryota; kingdom Metazoa; phylum Arthropoda; class Branchiopoda; order Anostraca; family Artemiidae; genus Artemia; species Artemia sp. Kazakhstan ARC1039. Next base: position 8,966 of record JAQQPU010021126.1, on the reverse strand, counting down.
TCCCCTTCCTACTTACCTAAGGTCTTCAAGTCTACTGTAGGAGGGATTGCAGGACGTTGAAGGAAAGTTTGGTTCATGATACTCAAGATGATTGAATATATTGAATATTAGATTTTGTACTTGCTTGATCTATGATGCAGTTGCAGTATAAATTTTTTGCAGTGAATTACAGAACAAGGTATATTGATAAACTACTGTGTTTTCTGCTATGTGTAATATGCTGACATTCTCATAAAGATAAGGGAAGGATGGAGGGGGGGGGTATTAACCTAAATTTCTTTTTATGACTAAAAAAAATCTTCCATAATACTTTTTCCAGCAATGTCTAATAAGTCTGTATCTGTTTAAGAAAAGAGATACTTATTGCATGGGCTCAAGGGCACCATTTTGGACCCTTTGATTGTACAGACTGACAATAAAGTTCTTTAGATCGATTTTGGTCTGTCAAAGAAGCTATAATCTTTGATTGACGATTGAAAGTACCCTCCTTCATTTTTTTTACCACTTGCCCCAAGGGAAAAGGCTTGGTAAAGGTGATAAAATAAACAATAAAAAACTTGTATGACAGGTACATGGATCTTTACTGTCAACCTGGTAGTGTAGGCTATTTATCACATTTATTACTTTAAAGTGTAGATGTTCTTTGGCAACATTATATTAATACCCACCTTTGAGTTTGTATATGTGGTAAACATTTTTTTTATTCTATTATTTTATTTTAAAATAAATGTAAGTTTAGAATTGTTTGTTTGTTAACGTTTTTTGTATGATTACTTAATTTGGTACTTGTATGATATGTGCTCAAGTTGTTCATTCATTAACATATTATGGAACCAGTTTTTTTTTTTGTTAGTTTCTTTCAGCTTAGCAGGAGACAAGACAAAGAGAAGTGACAGAATAGATGGAAAATTTATAATTTGCGCTATATATTTGCACATTAGGGGGGGGGGTAAAGTATTTGGACAGAGTGAAATTAGAAAACAATTCTTACTGCATAATATGCAGAATAATTGAGTCTAACACATTAGACATGCAGACCCGCTATACCTCACCCCTATAGCCCAAATTTTTTTTTTAAAGTATTATATTTTTATCTTACTTTGGTATATTTCATTCGGATTGGGCATCAAAGAAACATATTAGAGGAACATTAGGTAGGGTGTATGTTCTACAAGGTTGGTCCTTTTTTGGCCCTATTTTCGGGGTGTATACTCCCAAGCCACAATATTTTTCAAATTGTATTCCTCTTGGCCAAAGGACTTAAGCCTTCCAATTAAAACAAATGAAGTAAAACAGTGTTTTTGCATAATTTCACCCTCCTCCCTAAGACAAGTATCTTCACGACTGAAACATTTAATTCTCTAGCTAAAAAAAATGATATATAAAAGTCTTTTATTTATGGAAGTTCGGAACATGAATTACCCTCCTTTAGATCTTTACGAAAAAGCTTAAGACAAGCTAGAACATCTGGGTTTAAAAATGTGTTTTGAAATTTTAGATAACCCTCCTCACCCAAAACCATTTTCCGACAAATATGTTAAGGGAAAAAAAAATCAGAAACATCTTAGGGGTAAGCTGTTGAGATTTGGTAAGGTATATGTATTGTTTTAGATGGTTATAAACATTTTCTATCTGAGAATTTTCTTCCGATTGTATTTTGGCCATATCCTGGTCAAACTATGCAAAAATTTTGCTCCTTGAAAATATTACCAAATCTATAAAAAAAAAAATTAAGTCTATTCGCCGAAGTCCCGACAGCTGATGTTCCTTTGCAAATTTGAATTTTGCATATTTGCTTGTTTCATGTTTTCATGGATTGTGTTAAACCGAAGTCTAGTAAATGTCGACATTCACCGGTGAAATTCCGAAATTCCTTATATCTGCTTGGATTCAATCAGCTTTGTCAGTCTTATGTGAGGTTTGATGGTAAATGTTAAAGTTAGGTTAGGCTAAATTAGGTTATAATTCTCAGAAATGGGTTAAAACCTAACGAAACCTAACCTAACCTGTCACCATCAAACCATGCATAAAAATGAAAAAGCTGACTAAATCCAAGGAGAAAAAAAAATTTCGGAGAAAAGGTCTTTCACAGTAACATATATTTGAAAAAATCCAAAAAAGTTACGATTATTTTGACTTTATCTGTTTTGTCACACTTATGGTTATTTTATAGCCTATGTGATACTCTGTATTTAATGCTCATTGTCATGTATAGTAAATGTTATTTTAAGTGACCTTTTGAACTTAGAATGCGGCATATTGGTAAGCTCCAAAACGTTATCATCGCGGCATAGGCGCTGTGTTGAGTGACGTATTTATAATATGATCCATAACTCCTATACATCACATAAACATGCTACATACTTTCAATCAAGTCTATATACTTTCAATCAGTTTGAAGAACTTGTCCATTTATGGTACAATATCAAAATTTCAATGTCCAAATGTAAACTTTAAATTTGATTGGTAATCCAATTGCAGTTTGACTTTAAACTACCGTAATGTTTTTATTTATTTTTTAATCCTCTCTTATCTCTCGCTTTCTCCTTTTGTAGAATCGTTTCTTTCTTAGGGCCATTCAGTCCGTCAACTCATTTGCAATTGAGATTCTATTCTCTGTACAAACAAGCCACGGATGGACCGTGTAATATAAAAGCGCCGTCATTTTTTAATATTGTGGCCAAGGCCAAATACGATGCATGGAAGAAACTTGAAGATATGCCTAAAGAAGAAGCTATGAAAGAATACATAGATGAGCTGAAAAAGGTAATTTGTTAATTACATTATTTGTTTCTTTATCAGCTATTTTGTATTATGTACCACAGCTTTTATTTACTGCTTATTTAACCGCTTGATTTACTTATTTATCAGGCTGGGATAGTTGGCCTATCTAGAAATTAGGCAAAAGGTGTTGTAAGTTTAGGATTACCTAACCTGTTTAATATGGCTCTGATGAGCTTTAAAAATGCAAGGGTCACAATGAGCCCACGCCTGCTCAGCTGATTACAAAGCAAAAGGAAGAATAGAGCTGTCTTAGACATAAAATAAAAAAAACTTTACTGAATAATAATAGCGCTGAGTTAGCAGTGAACGGCACATAACAAGAACGTACACCACATAATCATATGAAGTACACATAAAAGTAAATTATCAAAACTTAACCTAGCATTTTCAAGAAGTTGATCCTTGTAGTGCTTCGCACAGTAGGAACAAAGGACGATAGATACCGTTTCAATGCCTTTCAAGGTCAAGGACAAAAGAATTTGCAAGATGAAGTGAGGATTTTATCTACGTTTTTTGGCCAACTGGTCTTTGAACTTGAAAAAAAAAAAATTTAGATGGGCATTAGAGTTCAGGCGTATCTTTCCAAAACGCATCGCAAGATTGTGTCTCCTTTCAGATAGCTTCTGAAGCCTCAGTGTCAGCAAGCCGTCCTCACAGGATATTTAATTTGCCCCAATTATTATGTGCGCACCCACTTCTGAATATTTTCAAGATTTTTGGGTTAGAAAGCAATTGATGTAGGTGCCAAACAGGACAAGAAGCCTATTTTGGGATTGTTATCCAACATAAATACAGTATACAATAATACAATATACGAATATAAATTCGGATGTTAAAGCAAGTGAGGCATACACATGACTAAAGGCAGAGGGGCATTTTGGGGGATAAACTGTATGCGTGAATCCCATTTCTGTTTGCTTTTGTGAACTACTCCTTGCGTTTTTATTTCATCTTTAATTGTAAGTCTGATGTGTTGTTGGAACGGAATTGTAGTTTTAAGAAGGTAACACATAGATTTTTATTTTTACTAACCGCAGGCATTATTTGACAAAATAGTATTTTATTTGACAAAATATAAGAAGCAAGTACAAAACAGCTCAAAAATCCTGTTTTCCGGTGTTATTTTTGTATTTATTTCATTTAGGGATTGGGTATCATCGTATCAGTCCATTTCCTTATATTTTTGACACCCCCCGGTGAGTTGTCATCCATGTAATACAGGTTGTCATCCTTCTAAGTGTAATACAAGAAATCTCTTTTATTTTTTGTTCTTACCGTAGTTTTGGTAATCTTTCATTCTAGACACAAGTATGTCGAAAATTTAAGTTCTCTTCACCGTTACTGAGGCAGTGCCCTGCCTAAGTAAAGAGTCACATGGCATCCATGTAAAATTTCTTTCTTTTTTTCCTGGCCCTTTTGTATGGATGGTATGGTTATAGAGTCTATGTTTTGGGCTCATTCAATTGGAAATTGAAAGCTCTAGGGCCTTTTCTAACAGTCAAAAGTAATTGGTGGGTAGCCAGTCCCACTTTCATACCCTCTAGTACTACCCATTGTTCCACGGACCCTCACAGACATCCTATCAAGATTTTAGGATAACCATTTTATTCAATATATTAAAAAAACTAAATAAATGTTGCTTTGGAGACGATCCGACCACTGCAGCACCTGGGGCAAGGATTGTAAATAATGCAGATTTCCAATTGTTGAAACATCAGGTTTATAATGAAAAAAATTAAGGCTTGTTCGATCTTGAGTGTCTAATTGGCTCGAAACTTTCCAGGAATTATTCTCTAGGTCAAGACGATCGTGCTTTTTGACCTTATTTCTGCTCATCTTATGTTTTAATATGGCTCTTTACTTTCCTTTAAAAACCCTTGTTTTTGAAAAATGTGTCTGTAAATTAACTTGTAAGCCAAGGTTTTGTCATTTCGATGAAAAACTAGTGTCAGATTCCTTTTGCTCATTTGTTTCTGTTGATCGTGATCCGTTCAATCATTTCTGTCTTTTACCCTTTCTCCTTGCTTTAGTTATGTTTATTAGAGGCAGCACTGTAGGATTACTTTATTAAAGAGCCATATGCCTTCTGTGAATTACTTCTTCCGTGAGTCTGGGGAGCTTATGGTTTAACAAATTCCTACGAAACATGTCTTCTAAAACTGTTTTCCATATTTGGATCTTCTTTATGCAGCTTAAAATCCTGCTGAGCTCATAGGATTTGTGTTTTCAAAACATAAGGCCAAGGAAAAAGAGACGAAATACCCAAAATTAAGGTAAAACATTTTTTGGCCAAATCTTGATAGCCTTGTCTTCCATAAACCTGTCTTCTAAGCCCTAGAATAAAGGAAAGAGTTGAGACAGTAGCTTCAAATAACCTTCTTGGGGTATGGGCGGGGTATTTATTGTTAAAAGTTTAATCTACCCGTCTCAGTTACTTCCAAAAATAACAAGTTGCCTCTATCTAGAACTTTACCACAGAAGTTGATATTGATGAATAAATTCAACCTAAACGAACAGAATCTACAGTCTGTTCGAATGTAACGAACAGAATAAACGAAACAGAATGATAACAGAATGAAACAGAATGAAGAAGAATAAACGAACAGAATGATCAGTTCAAACTTTAAGCAAATAAAAATTTCCACTGATAAGAGTAGTGTAAGCGCCCCCGGTAACCTCTAAAGGCCAGATATTTATTTGTTCTTTTTACCTGAAGCAATTTGCTAGTTGCTGTTTTGTTATCTTATTTCTGTTCATCTTATGTTTTAATATGGCTCTTTACTTTCCTTTAAAAACCCTTGTTTTTGAAAAATATGTCTGTAAATTAACTTATAAGCCAAGTTTTTGTCATTTCAAAATAAAAATTTTTAAAAATACATTTTTAAAATTTTAAAGACATTTAAAAATAAAAATTGTTGAGACTTCCAGTGCTGAATATCATAAAATTGAAAAGATCAATTTATTTTAGTAGTCCAGTATTATCAATATACTCTAATCAGTTTTATTATCTATTAATAATAGTATTATCAATTTTATTGTCAATTCACTTTAGATATGCAGTAATTTTTACCCTTTTAAACTCTTTTTCTTTTAATTGAATACCTTTCAAATGTATAGAAAATCAATTAATGGTTCACCAATTAGAAATAGGGCTTTTTCAAATTAAACAGATTGCTTAACAACTTGGCAATTTTATTGTTTAATTTCTATTTTGGCATCAGTTTTCTGTTTGATTTTGTGAAATAGACACAAAAGAAATTCCTTTGGCATAAAAAGGGATATTTTAAAAATAGTTCACGATAGATGAAAAGATAAGAACTCGAAATTGTTACTCTTGTTAAATTATTTACTTTAATTTAAAATCTCCGTTCTTGACTCCTTCACTGACCTCCTATTCTTCATCGATATGAACCTATGAAACACATAAACTACAGATAGACAGCAGTTGGGTTTTTGTTCAGTTATACATTAAGAAAGAAGAAAAGATAATAATCGTACAGATATACTAAACATAGGTAAATATTATTTTGAAAAGGATAGGTGGTAAAGATTATAAGAAGTTATTCCAAAATCAAATATTATAATATAGGCACTTCATTATTAAAGTGCTAAGGGGGAGCGGCTTTGGTGCCCACTCCCTTCCTGAAATCCTAGACCAAAAGACACTCCAAAATCAAAGATCTTAGAACCAGTAGTTATATTTAGTTTTAGTATTGTATTAATAATAGCATTTCTTGGGATACTAAGAAAAGGAAAATAGTAAAACAGGAAGACGGCTACCTTTCTGATGATTTTACAATGAAAATTGAAAATATTTGACTTTCTTTAACACGTTGAGATGCCACATGGAAATTTGAACATCAAGTCAATGACCTTAAGTCACATATGGTTCTCAAAAAATTGAGAATTATACATGAATACATTCCGCACCTCAAAGCTGAAAAATGTGGGGTTTAATTACTACTCTCACATTAGTTTTAATTTGTAGTTAATTTAACTTTAGGGAAAATTAGATTCCTTATTCTCGTCGTCCAAGCACCTCCTAGCTTGAGATATAGGCTACCAACGATTGGCTGCTCGAGTCTGTTTTCCCTTTTGTAATTTTGGTAAAGCGTATGTATTGCTTCGGCCGTGCTAGCTGAGTGGTTGGCTCGTCAGACTTGAAATCCTGTGTCCGTCAGGGCAGGGCTCTGAGTCTTGGTTTGACTCTAAGCTCAGCTAGAGTCAACCCAGCTCTAAGTGTGTACCTTGGGAAATCTGGAGGAAAAGATAGGAAGCGTCTGATGATTTGCCCCAACTGTGCATTGCACTCCCGTCCAAGAGAATCAGAAGATCGGTGCCTGTGCTACAGAGACCATTGGTCAGCATGCGAAAAAGTTTTAAAAGTGTTTAAGTCTGTAATGATTTTACCCAATTTCGCAATTGATTTTCTAAGTATAATTTTATGCTTTTAATGAAAAAACCCTTTCATGTTCTGGTTCAATAGCTTTCAGACCTGTTTTTAAACAAATAAAACAAAAATAGTTTAATTAGAATATTTTCCTCCTGCATTTACATTAATAGACACAAAGTCTAATGCTTGTCTTTTACAGATAGTTGAAACAATGTCGTTTACTGAAGACGTAGCGGATTTTTTGGATACTCTTGGACCCTTTTATGAGATAGTTTATGATAATGGATCTCCGACGAAAATCGAGAAACTTGAGGAAATTTTGAAGAAAAATAAAATGGATTTGGATACTGGGTATATACTCTTTTATATTTCGGAAATGCAAAGAAAAAATCCCAAAAGGCTAGGATTTTACAAAAGAAAGACCCTATTGACAAATGTAGATATCTCATAGTATTCAAATGTGACAAAGCTGGGCCATATTGTGGATGAAAATGACCAGATCTATTTTTCTGATAACATAAAATGATTATAGATGCTAGTTCAGCATTAACGGAGAGGGGGGAGAATAAAAGATTAATAGTATCGATTTAGTGATCTGACGTTTTCTATTTTCCTCGTAAGAAGAGGATGATTTTTCTTCTTTTTTTTAATTAAATGACTTAATCTGTTTTTTGGGTCCCCAGACGGATGAGAGGGTTAGATTATACGAGATACTCTAAAATAGGCAATAGGCTATTATAAAAAGTGTGTTTAAATAAAAAAAGATCGTTCCCGACATCCCTGTGTACATACAAACCTTGTATTTCTCGTAGTTTCTTTTTCAGTTTTTCTTTTTTAAATGCTTCTAATTGTCTCCCTAATGATATCAATATTTTGCTCACAGTAAATTGTTTAAATGAAACCTGATAGAGAAAGTTAGGCACAAATTAATATCAGTTCAAACTTTCTGCCTCATTTATTTTAATCTACTTTTATTTAGTCTATTATAAATGTTAGTGACGTGACCAACTGAACGGGATGATAAATTGCTGGTGACTGAAGATTCATCAATATTTTCATAATCTTCAATTGGACCTGAATAGATTTATGTAATGCTCCATACTCACAACTATTATAAAAATTTGTATCAAAATTTTTGTCTGTAATATAGTAAGCGGGTCAAAATCGTAATTCTTGTGTAGCAAAACAAAAAAGAACGATAAACATATTTAATTCATCATAAACATATTTAAACATATCTTAATTCATGTCCAATAGCGAACCAATTCATAAACAATAAAGTTTATAAACATATTTAGACATATCTCAATCCATGATCTAATAGCGAATAAAAATGACAATGTCCGAGCAGCTTTTTGTACCTGAATAGATCTTTTTGTATTGGACTCTTTTTTCCTGCATTTAGCTTCTTTTTTTCTTGTTGGATACTTACAAGATTACTATCTTTTTTTTCTTGTCTTCAATGTTCTCATTTTAGTAATAGGAAATAAAAACGGGTTTTTCATATGAAAGTAAAGTGACATTGGCAATTAAAACGAAAAGAAATTATTCTGTATATAAGGCAGGCTGCAGCATCCTCTTCATAATGCAATTCAGTGCAATTCCTTGCGCTTGAGCCGTCGTTCTAAAAAAAAAGTAGGACAAGAAGTCAGATTTAAACGCAAAGAGTGGGGGGTTTAGAAGGTGGCTGCCCCCTCTCCCCTGATAAACAGGAAAAATAATGTTCTTTTCAAGTTTCAATGCCGCGTTTTAAATTCATATGCTTTTTTTCATTGAATTTCGCTTTGTT
>JAQQPU010021125.1:478-14944 GCA_029168905.1 Artemia sp. Kazakhstan ARC1039 | reverse complement strand
CCCCCCCCCTCTCTACTTATACTTTGATAAATATTGCTAGTTTTTTTTAATTTTTTTTTTGGGTTTGAGGCTAAAATAAAACCTTTTGTGGTACAGTTAATCATTTAAAATGATATTTAGGACATTAGTTTTGTAACTTAACTCAGGATTTAAAATGTTCTTTATGAGGTTGAAGCAAGAATAAATTTAGATTAGGATCTAACCTACTTTGGTACATTTAAGTGGATAGTTTGATCTAGTTTCTCAACATCCTCTATAATGAAAAAGATTTAGGATCATTGAGAAAAAATAAAGACTTTAAATTAATTTCTTTGGCAATGTAGAAGTTTTATATAGGCTATCTTAGGGATATATCCAGGACCATTAGGGAAGATAAGGTGCACTGTCAGAAACACATGTGATACAGGAAAAGAGCATAAAACAAGGAATCTAATGGTATATTTTTAAGTTTATTAAGCCATTTTCTCCGACAAAGCTGCTGATCTGTAAAGCTACCTTGCATTGTATTGCCATTCCCCATGATTGGGTTCATTATGGGCTATTTAAGGCTATTTGTTTTTTCTCAAAATTATAAAACTGTACAATATTACCTAAGTTTTGATTGGAAATAAGTACAAAAACATTACAAGCATCAATGATCTTCAAACTTTTGTTTATAAGATAGGCAATAGGCTATATATTTTAAATTATTTTTTTACACCAACACTTTATTTATATTTCCAACATGTGAAAATTATATTTATGGAATTCCCAACAGACAGTGTATTCACAGTAGGCTACAGCAATATTTCCTGTGGTGCTGAAATATATTTGTATGGATTTATTGACACAGATAGATATATCAACTACCAAACATTACTAAGAATTTAAATCAAGGATAAAACCATTTAGTAAAAAGAATTGAATGGCATAGTTGGAAATAATATTTGGCCATTATATCTATGTAATGTGTGATCTTTAAGAACTTTGTCAGAAAGGAAGAAACATGTCATAGAAAAACATGAACTTTGAAATAAAGAAAAAAAGAGAATAGTAAATACAATGTCATCATTTCCCCAAACACCTGTGTGTGGATATTGTCTTCAAGTAAAAGTTGATTTTGACTAACTTTAGTTGGACCCAAAGAAACCTTAAAATTTGATACAAACACAACAAATTGTATTGTATTTTAAAACTTTAAATCAGGACACTGAATATGCATGGTTTTTTGACCCATCACCAACATGTTTTAAGTGACGCTAAACTTTGATAAGCAAATGGAAATACAGTAGAGTCTATTGAGTAATTATGCATTGAGGTATTATAGTAGTAAAGAAATGATATTAATTCAGTTAGTACCCTAACAAATGTTGTATAGTTGAGTGTAGGCAAAGTCCTTGCTTCAATAAATTTGATTTAAGGCACAGTAAATTTTACTTCTCTTCTAAGTGATCCTTGACTTTCTCTGGTCCAAAAATTCTTTTTTTGTTGCTCCATAGAATTAATTAGCTATGGAGTTTGTGCTATTGAGGAGAAAAATTAACTAAATCTCCACAATATATTTTATGAATAAGCTACAATAAACATCGGGCTATAAAATGAGTATGTTTAAAGTTTAAAAATTGAAAAATTTAGTAATCATTGTATTTTTTTCTAGTTAATGAGCTTATGAAAAGATGGGGGAGCTTGAGAACCTGAGAGACCATTATGTCTACCTAAAGAAAAAAGGGAATTCTACAAGTGGATCTGGTGCTAGTATAAGCTTAAAGCCAGAAGACCAAAAGTTTGTACAAAGAATGAACTTACTTTCTGAACATATAATTGAAAGGAACCATAAGACAAAAGGGAACACTGTTCAAGATGAGAATATATCACTGGACATTTATTCAGAGTGTGCAGGGGGTGCCAACAATATAACTATGCTGAAGTGAATGATGCTGATTTTATTACCCTTAGTGAAGAAACTCTCATTAACAATCAAACGGATATCCAAAGTTCCCAAGCTTCTAGTAGGCAACAAATATATGCATCAACAAGTCAAAATAAAACTCATAATAGAACAAAGACAGGGTCTAGAGATCAAAACGACCTGAAGGAACAGCAAGCAATTGACAAAAAAACAGCAATGACCAGCATGATCTGGAGTGGTACTTTCTACAATCACTGTTATCTCATCTGAATAAAGAACCGGATGACTCAAAATTAGAGTTTCAGATGGAGATCATGAAGGCAGTTAAAAAATACTTTAATCATTCAGTGTATTTTTAGTTTTATATACGAACTTAATAAAGCTTTTTTTTCTCTCTTTAAGGTAAGCATTAAAATGTATGAAAAAAATGTCTACAAAAAATAAATATTCCAGAAATATGAATAATTAATAATAACAACACTAGTACCAGAGTAAAAACATGATATAAGAAAATGCTTTTGACATTTCTATGGCTTTGTTTTGAAATGTAGTAACTGGTTATAGATTTCTTTGAAAAAAATCTAATAGCTATAATTAGGTGTCAAAATTCTATGGGATATGGTGAAAAACAATGCAAAGAGATGCTTTTTAACATAAAGCTTTTAAAAATGTGTAAGAAGACATGCCTGCCATGAAACTGAAACCAAAGAAAAAAATAAACAGATTTAGAGAAATTTGGAAACTGCCATGCAGTGTCCTTTCCCTTTGCCAGTGTTTACTACAAAAGGTTAAAAAAAAGCCTGAAGCCCCTCTAAAATGGCATCAGATCAAAATGAAAAGTATACTGCTGGAGCCAGTATGGTCAAAAACCTAGAAAAAGGAAATTACAGCCCCCTTCCTTACACAACAAGGAAAACCAATTTTTTGCATGGGTAGCGCTGAAAATTGACGATGCAGTGTGAAGGGAAGACTTTCGATGTAAAGGAACATAAACGTAAGACCCGTAACATGAAACGTAACAACCTTAGGACTAAACGTAACGTAAAGTCTTACGTTTTCAATGTGAAGGAACTTTTTTACCATTGTTCAAACAACTTCAGATCATGAAACGAGTGAAATTCTCAACAATATTCTTATCTCTCCCTAAAGGTTGTAATTGAGAATTTTCTTCACGTATTAGATGCAGTTATCTCTGGGGTACATAAACTTTTTTAGACGAACACTTTACAAGTAAAATTAATATTGATAATCTTCAATTTATTTTACGTAAATGGAACACAACAGAGCGTGGGTTATTAGCAATTATTGCAACAAATATTTTCAAAGATTGAAAAAGAGATAAATACCGAAACAGTTATTGAAAGCTGTATTGTTTAATGTTCTATGTCCATTAATGATAAACTAGTAATTGTTGTAGCTTATCGACCTCCATCATTAAGTAAGTTATATATCCTAAACAAACAATACAGTATATTAAGTCTACTATCGTATATCCAAATGCCGTTTATGGTTATTGATGACTTCAACCTGAATTTAATGAAGAGACTTCCATCTACCTAGCAAAGAGTTGATAGGCATTTTTCGCATTTCTTAGACTGTAATCTATCATACAGTGTAAACCCTAAATGTCTTATTCCGACTCGAGTATCTAATTCCTGTTCTTCTCTTACTGACAACATTTTTGCACTTGATCTATGTGAAGCCACTTCCTTGGTTATGGAGAGTTCATCTCACAGTTCATAAAAGATTTTATAAGATATTAAATGAAAAGTTTCATCTTTTTGTCCATATAAACTTGGTATCAAAAAAGACCTTTACCCGAAAATTAATGGATAAGCCCCTCAAAATTAGAATAGAGGAGCGTAAGTTAAAATCAAACAGCTTGTGGTAACGAACTGTAAGAAAGGAGTGACCCGGCTCAATAGTACCCGAAACCCTAAAAAATGAAATTTTGAAACCAATAGATGCATCAAAAAAATCAAATTTTCATGGTGATTTCAAATATATAAGTTTCATTTAGTTTAGTCTTACCCATCAAAAGTTAGGCGCCCGAGAAATTTTTCTTTATTTTCGAAAAAAGAAGAAAACAATCTCTAGGAGTCATAGAACTCTAATGAAAATCACATCATCATATTAAGCGTATTAGGGAACCGTACTATAGTAGTTTCTAGCTCCTATCTACAAAAATTTGGAATTTTGTATTTTTTGCCAGGAGATAGATCACCGATGCGTGTTTATTTATTTTTTTTCACAGGGGTGATCGTGTCGACCAGGTGGTCCTAGGAAGGGCTTATTCGAACGGAAATTAGAAGTTCTAGCACTCTTTTTAAGTGACCAAAAAATGGAGGGCATCTAAACCCCCTCCCACGCTCATTTTTTCCCAAAGTCACCCGATAAAAATTTTGAGATAGCCTTTTTGTTCAGTATGGTCAAAAAATACAATAGCTATGTTTTTGAGGATGAATTAATCCCCCAAAATCCCCGGGGAAGGTCTGCAAGTTATTAACTTGCCCAATGTTTACATAAGTAGAAGGGTTCTTGCTACACTAAACTAACAAGAGGGCGCCCTTAACACACTAAACTAAGAAGATGACACCCAATCAGAGGACTAGAATCCGTTCACGAACAGGCCTAAAATACTAAACTAACAAGATCATTAACCTCCAAATCCCATAGCTAGAAATACGACCAGGACATGTGACATCATCAGATAAGGAAATTTCACCTCGTGAACATTCTTATCAGGGAGTTAGAAATACTGACGGGACAAGATATCTGTTTGACACAGCTTCTCCATGAGACATGTTTATAAATTTGGAAGATTTGATGGGAATTTAAAATGTATCTGTGTACACTTACCAGAACATAGGAAACGCCAGAGATTAATTAACATTTTCGGGGATTTGAAAGCAGAAACGAAAGAGGTAAGACATCTCAAGGAATGATAACTCTATTAAGAGATACATATTATTTTTTATGTTGGTGGTTCTCGACTGTGTTCTATATAATACACAAGTACCATTTAAGCAGTATTGTCAATGTAAAATATGCTTTAACATTCTAGGATACAAACCAAAGTTGATACTAATGAAGATGTAGTTGTCAAGAAAAGAAAAGAGATTAAGAAGCATCCGTAAATCCTTAGAAATCAACTAGTGAGACGATTATGAGTATGAACCATCAAGGACTGCAACCACCAACGACCTCGACCTCCAAGTTCCCCTCTCCCCAACCTCAAAAGGGCCCCCCACTCCAATGTTTCGGGGCCGATCCCCCCATTTTTGTATGCTTTTTTGAAGTTTATTTTTTTAACATGATAATTTTATTTCAACTTTTTTTTAAATGTGTTAGGATGACATAAAACATACTTAAAGCATAAAAAATTTACTTTTAAGCTAGATTTCTTAACGTATGTAGATGTGTGTTGTCTGAAACCTAAAAATTGGGGTGCAAGGTTTAATATTTCGCACTTTTCTGACCTAGCTTAACCTTTCGTGGATGTGTGTTGCATGAAACTCATGATTTGGGATGTATAGTTTGCTATTTCGGACTTTCCTGAGCTAGATTTCCTAACCTTTTGTAGGTGTATAATGTATTACAGGTAACTACTTGGCTAAAAAAAATAAATAAATAAATGTCTGGTTTTATTAATAATATTTGATTTTCTAATAAAGTTGGGTTTTATTTTCCAGAAATAAGAACAACCATGTTTAAAATACATCTGATTTTATTAATAATATTTGATTTCTTTTTATAATTGGGTAAATTTTTGCATATTTTTAAAATAAAGTTGGGTTTTAGTTTTCAGAAATATGAACATCCCAGTTTAAAATACATCTGATTTTATTAATGACATTTTCTTAGCTAGGTTTCTTAACCTTTCGTAGATGTGTGTTGCATGAAACTCATGAGTTGGGATGTCTAGTTTTCTATTTTAGACTTTTCTGAGCTAGATTTCCTAGCCTTTCGTATGTGTATGTTTGGTTTTATTAATAATATTTGATTTTCTAACAAAGTGGGTTTTAATTTTAAGAAATAAGAACACCCATGTTTAAAATACATCTATTTTTATTAATAATATTTGATTTCTTTTAATAATTGGGTACATTTTTGCATATTTTTTTAATAAAGTCGGTTTTTTTTCAGAAAAATGAAAATTCCAGTTTAAAATACATCTGATATTATTAATAGAATTTTCGTAGCTAGGTTTCTTAACCTTTCGTGGATGTGTGTTGCATGAAACTCATGATTTGAGATGTCTAGTTTGCTATTTTGGACTTTTCTGAGCTAGATTTCCTAACTTTTCGTAGGTGTATGTCGGGTTTTATTAATAATATTTGATTTTCCAAAAAAAGCTGGGTTTTAATTTTCAGAAATAACAACATCCATGTTGAAAATACATCTGATTTTACTAATGACATTTGATTTTTTTAATAATTAGGTACATTTTTGCATATTTTTCAAAATAAAGTTTGGTTTTAGTTTTCCGAAATATGATCATCCCAGTTTAAAATACGTCTGATTTTATTAATAACATTTTCTTTACATTAGACTCTTCTTAACCTTTCGTAGATGTGTTTTGCATGAAACTCATGATTTGGGATGTCTAGTTTGCTATTTTGGACTTTTCTGAGCTAGATTTCCAAACCTTTCGTATGCGTATGTCTGGTTTCATTAATAATATTTGATTTCTTTTAATAATTGGGTTCATTTTCGCATATTTTTTTAATAAGTTTGGGTTATAGTTTTCAGATATATGAACATCCCGATTTAAAATACATCTGATTTTAATAATAGTATTTTCTTAGCTAGGTTTCTCAACCTTTCGTGGATGTGTGTTGCATGAAACTCATGAATTGAGATGTCTAGTTTGCTATTTTGGACTTTTCTGAGCAATATTTCCTAACCTTTCGTAGATGTTTGTCTGATTGATTTTCTAATAAAGTTGGAGTTTAATTTCCAGTAATAAGAATATCCATGTTTAAAATACATCTGAGTTTATTAATAATATTTGACTTCCCTTAATAATTGGGTACAGTTTTGTATATTTTTAAAAGAATTTGGGTTTTAGTTTTCAGAAATATGAGCATTCCAGTTTAAAATACATCTGATTTTATTAATACAATTTTCTTAGCTAGGTTTCATAACTTTTCGTAGATGTGTTTTGCATGAAACTCATGATTTGGGATGTCTATTTTGATATTTTGGACTTTTTTGAGCTATATTTCCTAACCTTTCATAGGTGTTTGTCTGGTTTTATTAATAATATTTGATTTTTTTAATCAAGTTGGGTTTTAATTTTCAGAAATAAGAACATCCATGTTTAAAAAACATTATTAATAATATTTGTTTTCTTTTAATAATTGGGTCCATTTTTGCATATTTTTTTCAATAAAGTTGGGTTTTAGTTTTCAGAAATTTGAACATCCCAGTTTAAAATACATTTGATTTTATTAATAATATTTTCTTGGCTAGGTTTCTAAACCTTTCGTAGGTGTATGTCTGGTTTCATTCATAGTATTTGATTATCTAGTAAAGTTGGGTTTTAATTTTCAGAAATAACATCCATGCTTAATATACATCTGATTTTATCATTAATATTTGATTTCCTTTAATAATTGGGTACATTTTTGAATATTTTTCTAATAAAGTTGGGTTTTAGTTTTCAGAAATATGAACACCCCAGTTTAAAATACATCTGATTTTATTAACAACATTTTCTTTGCTAGGTTTCTTAACCTTTCATAGATGTGTGTTGCATGAAACTCATGATTTGGGATGTCTAGTTTGCTATTTTGGACTAACCATTCCTAACCATTCGTAGGTGTATTTCCAGTTTTATTAATAATATTTGATGTTCTAATCAAGTTGGGATTTAATTTTCAGAGATAAGAACATCCATGTTTAAAATACATCTGATTTTATTAATAATATTAGATTTCCTTCCATAATTGGATACATTTTCTTATATTTTTTTAAAATAAAGTTGGGTTTTAGTTTTCAGAAATATGAACATCCCAGCCCGTCTTTATTCTTTAGAATAGTTCATTTCCCTGAAAATAATGCTTTCAGATTCAGCATGTTGAGGAACACACTTTCAGGTTCAACATGTTTGAGAACCCTAAATGGTCATCCCTAAAACGGTAATTTAACCCTAAAACGTTAAGCATCTATGGAATTACACTTTCGGATTCAGCATGTCGGAGAACTCCAACATTACTTTTCAACTTTATGTATATTCCAACACCAAATTTTCTCAATGAAAAAAAAATAAGTTACAGATCAATTCTAATTTTTTCCGAAGAAAATAAAAAGGTTCCACTTCAGTTCTGATTTTTTTCAAAGAGATGAAAAAATTTAAAGTTCCGTTCCAAATTTTCCGTAGAATATTGTGAATATTTTCCATGAAGATAAGGAGTTCCACTTTAATTCTAAGTTTTCTAAGAGAAGTGCAAACATGTTCAAGTTCTCTTCTGCATTTTCTTAAAGAAGAGAAAAAAGTTAGCTCAATTCTGGATTTTACCCAAGAAGAGTTACAGTTCAATTCTAATTTTTCAATTTAATTTAGACTATGTTACTTGCGCGCACGTAACCTAGTCCAAACTAATTGGAAAAATTAGAATTAAACTGTAACTCTTCTTTGGTAAAATTAAGAATTGAGCTAACTTTTTCTCTTCTTTAAGAATATTCAGAAGAGAACTTGAAAATTTTTGCACTTCTTTGAAAAAACTCAGGATTAAAGTGAAGCTCCTTATCTTCATGGCAAATATTCATGCTCAACGTATAACTTTTTTCTTTCTTCATCGAAAAATTTGGAACAGAACTTTAAAATTTTTTCATCTCTTTGAGAAAAATCAAAACTGAAGAGGAACCTTTTTATTTTCTTTGGAAAAAATTAGAATTGATCTGTAACTTATTTCTTTTTCATTGATAAAATTCAGAAGAGAATTTGAAATTTTCTTCACTTCGTTGAGAACATTTAGAATTAAAGTGGAACTTTTTATCTTCATGGAGAATATTCACAATCGTATTATAACTTTTTTTTATCTTCTAAGGAAAATTTTAGAAAAGAACTTTACATTTTTTATGTTGTTGTGAAATTAAGAACTGAAGTGGAAGCTTTTTTATTTTCTTTGGAAAAATTAGAATTGAACTGTAACTCTTCTTTGGTAAAATTCAGAATTGAGCCAACTTTTTTCTCTTCTTTAAGAAAATTCAGAAGAGAACTTGAACATTTTTGCATTTCTTTCAAAAAACTCAGAGTTAAAGTGGAGCTTCTTATCTTCATGAAAAATATTCACAATATTCTACGAAAAATTTGGAACAGAACTTTAAATTTTTTAATCTCTTTGAGAAAAATCAGAACTGAAGTTGAACCTTTTTATTTTCTTTGGAAAAAATAGAATTGATGCATAACCTATTTCTTTTTCATTGAGAAAATTTGGTGTTGGGATATATATATAAAGTCGAAAATTAATATTGGAGTTCTCTGATATGCTGAATCCGAAAGTGTAATTTCATAGATTCTTAATCTTTTAGGGTTAATTTACCCTTTTAGGGAAGACAATTTAAGGTTCTCCAACATGTTGAACCCGAAAGTGTGTGCCTCAACATGCTGAATCTAAAAGTATTATTTTCATGGAGATGAACTATTCTAAAGAATAAAGACGGGCTGGAATGTTCATATTTCTGAAAACTAAATCTCAACTTTATTAAAAAAATATGCAAAAATATACCCAATTATTAAAAGAAATCAAATATTATTAAGAAAAGCAGATTTATTTTAAACATGGATGTTCTTATTTCTGAAAATTAAAACCAAACTTGATTAGAAAATCAAATATTATTAATCAAACAGGAAATACACCTACGAAATGTTAGAAAACCTAGCTCAGAAAAGTTCAAAAAAGTAAACAAGACTACCCCAATCGTGAGTTTCATGCATCACACATCTACGAAAGGTTAAGAAACCTAGCTAAGAATATATTATTAATAAAATCGGATGTATTTGAAACTGGGATGTTCATATTTCTGAAAACTATAACCCAACTTTATTAAAAAAATATGCAAAACTGTACCAAATTATTAAAAGAAATCCAATATTATTAATAAACCCAGATATACACCTAAGAAAGGTTAAGAAACCTAGCTAAGAAAATTTCATTAATAAAACCAGTTATATTTTAAACGTGGATGTACATATTTTTGAAAACTAAAACCCAACTTTATTCAAAAACTATGCAAAAATGTACCCAATTATTAAAAGAAAACAAATATAATTAATAAAATCAGATGTATTTTAAACATGAATGTTCTTATTTCTGAAAATTAACATCCAACTTGATTATAAAATCAAATATTATTAATAAAACCAGACAAAAACCTATAAATGGTTAGGAAATCTAGCTCAGAAAATTCCAAAATAGCAAACTAGACATCCCAAATCATGAGTTTCATGCAACACACATCTACGAAAGGTTAAGAAACCTAGCTAAGAAAATGTTATTAATAAAATCAGATGTGTTTTAAACTGGGATGCTCATATTTCTGAAAACTAAAACCAAACTTTATTTAAAAATATGCAAAATGTACCCAATTATTAAAGGAAGTCAAATATTATTAATAAAATCAGATATATTTTAAACATGGATGTTCTTATTTCTGAAAATTAAAACCCAACTTTATTAGAAAATCAAATATTATTAATAAAACCAGACATAAACATACGAAAGGCTAAGAAACCTAGCTAAGGAAATGTTATTAATAAAATCAGATGTTTTTTAAACTGGGATGTTCATATTTCTGAAAACTAAAACCCAACTTTATTTTTAAAAAATATGCAAACATGTACCCAATTATTAAAGGAAATCAAATATCATTCGTAAAATAAGATGTATTTTAAACATGGATGCTCTTATTTCTGAAAATTAAAACCCAACTTTATTAGAAAATCAAATATTATTAATAAAACCAGACATACACCTACGAAAGGTTAAGAAGCCTAGCTAAGAAAATGTTATTAATAAAATCAGATGTATTTTAAACTGAGATGTTTATATTTCTGAAAACTAAAACCCAACTCTATTAAAAAAAATGCAAAAATGTACCCGATTATTAAAGGAAGTCATATATTATTAATAGAATCAGATGTATTTTAAACATGGATGTTCTTATTTCTGAAAATTAAAAACCAACTTTATAAGAAAATCAAATATTATTAATAAAACCAGACATACTCCTACGAAAGGTTAAGAAACTTGGCTAAGAAAATGTTATTAATAAAACCAGATGTATTTTAAACTGGGAGGTTCATATTTCTGAAAACTAAAACCCAACTTTATTAAATAAACATGCAAAAATATAGCCAATTATTAAAAAAAATCAAATATTATTAATAAAATCAGATGTTTTTTAAACATGGATGTTCTTATTTCCGAAAATTAAAACCCAACTTTATTAAAAAATCAAATATTATTAATAAAAGCAGACATACACCTACGAAAGGTTAAGAAACCTAACTAAGAAAATATTATTAGTAAAATCCGACTTATTTAAAACTAGGATGTTCATATTTCTGAAAACTATAACACAACTTTATTAAAAAAGTATGCAAAAATGCAACCAATTATAAAAAGAAATCAAATATTATAAATAAAATTAGATGTATTTTAAACATGGATGTTCTTATTTCTGAAAATTAAAACCCAATTTTATTATAAAATCAAATTTTATTAATAAAACCAGACACACCCCTTTACGAAAGGTTAGGGAATCTAGCTCAGAGAAGTCCAAAATAGCAAACTAGACATCCCAAATCATAAGTTTCATGCAACATACATCTGCGAAAGGTTAAGAAGCCTAGCTAAGAAAATGTTATTAATAAAATCAGATGTATTTTAAACTGGGATGTTCATATTTCTGAAAACTAAAACCCAGCTTTATTAAAAAAAATATGCAAAAATGTACCCAATTATTGAAAGAAATCAAATATTATTAATAAAATCAGATGTATTTTAAAACATGGACGTTCTTATTTCTGAAATTTAAAACCAAACTTTATTAGAAAATCAAATACTATTGATAAAATAAGACGTACACCTACGTAAGGTTAGGAAATCTAGCTCAGCAAAGTCCAAAATAGAAAACTATACATCCCATATCATGAGTTTCATGCAACACACATCCACGAAAGGTTAAGAAACCTAGCTAAGAAAATGTTATTAATAAAATCAGATGTATTTTAAACTGGAATGTTTATCTTCCTGAAAACTAAAACCCTACTTTATTAAAAAAATATACAAAAATGTACCCAATTATTAAAAGAAATCAAATATTATTAATAAAATCAGATGTGTTTTAAACATGGATGTTCTTATTTCTGAAAATTAAAACCCAACTTTATTAGAAAATCAAATATTATTAATAAAACCAGACATAAACCTACGAAAGGTTACGAAATCTAGCTCAGAAAAGCCCAAAATAGCAAACTATACATCCCAAATCATGAGTTTCATGCAACAAACATCCACGAAAGGTTAGGAAATTTAGCTAAGAAAAGTCTAAAATAGTAAACCAAACATCCCAAATCATAGATTTCAGCCAACACACACCTACGACAAGCTAAGAAACCTAGGTCAGAAAAGTGCGAAATAGTAAACCAGGCACCCCAAATCATAAGTTTCAGACAACACACATCTACATACGTTAAGAAATCTAACTTAAAAGTGAATTTTTTATGCTTTAAGTATGTTTTATGTCATTCTAAGACATGTAAAAAAAGGTTGAAGTAAAATTATCATGTTAAAAAATAAACTTCAAAAAGCATAAAAAATGGGGGGATGGGCCCCAAAAAGTTGGAGTTGGGGGCCCTTTGGAGGCTGGGGAGAGGGAACCTTGGAGGTTGAGGTCCTTGGTGGTTGCAGTCCTTGATGGTTCATACTCATAATCATTTCACTAGTTGATTTCTAAGGATTTCTAAGGATTATTCTGAATTTCTTTATTAAAATTCTTTCCTTAGCATCTACATCTTTATTAGTATCAACCTTTCAGTATACTAGAATGTTAAAGCATATTTTATATTGACAACGCTGCTTAAATGGTACTTGTGTATCATACAGACCACAGTTGAAAACCACCAAAATAAAAATAATATGTATCTCTTAATAGAGTTAGCATTCCCTGAGATATCTTACCTTTTTCGTTTCTACTTTCAAATTCCCTAAAATGTCAATTAATCTCTGACGTTTGCTATGTTCTGGCAAGTGGGTACAGATACATTTTAAATTCCCATGAAACCTTCCAAATTTATAAACATGTCTCATGGAGAAATTGTTTCAAACAGATATCTTGTCCCGTCAGTATTTTTGACCCTCTGATAAGAATGTTCACGAGGCGAAATCTCCTTATCTGATGATGTCACATGTCTTGGTCGTATTTCTAGCTATGTGATTTGGAGGTCAATGATCTTGTTAGTTTAGTATTGTAGGCCTTTTCGAACACGGATTCTAGTCCTCTGATTGGGTCTCATCTTGTTGGTTTAATATGTTAATGGCGTCCTCTTGTTAGTTTAGTGTAGCAAGACCCGTAGTTTAGTGTGGTAAAACTTTCTAATTTAGTTAATTATTAATTTAGTAAAAATATATAAGACGCAAATATGAAGTTTTGAAATACCACTTTTTATTAAGATAAGGACCATATCCTGCTAAGTTCTGTTTAACGGGAAATTGAGAAATTACCACTTCCTAGCGATTACGTGGAAAGGTGTGGTTGATAAAAATGTATAAAAGATACATTTTTTCGGAAGGGGGAATCTTTGACTAACTTTATGCCGGACTGACCTCTGGTCCGTTGTTTTAGAAATACTTTGGAACTTTGTCTTATCATTGTAAGTGTCTAAGTATCTTTTTATATATTATTGTTGTTTTTTTTAGACTTGTGGTCTACTTGGGACAGCCAGTCCCGGTAGACAGAATATATCCGATTATATTATATGTTAAATGACTAAAAGTATTGTATTTTAGACAACCTCTCTACGATCTATTTTTAGCGTCTCGAACATACCCAGTTGGTACGCCTCATTAGTTCGGTCATAGCCTAAGGCACGCTACCAAAGCTTAATTACCTTAGGGCCAGAGTTTATCTCCCCTGTAAAGGGAGAATAAAGGCATCTACAGCTACAACCCCCAAATACCACAAAATAACTTCACAACAACTGGTGGTCGCTGGAAAAACTGGGTCGAGAAGGCTAGATAAAAATAGTAGATTGAAATAAAAATGGCTTTACCAGAGGAAAAAATGACTTCCCTATCAACAGTACTTGAAATTGCAAAAATTATACCAGAATACGCGGTAAATTCAGATGTAGATGAGTTTATCGAAAAATTAAAAATTTTCGACGAACTAACTGAATCGTTTGAGGATAAGGTCAAAGAGCAATGCGTTGCAGCCAGATTAAAGGGAAGCGCCCTTAAACATTTTGAGGCAATTAAGGAAAAAGAGCCCAAGGACATCAGTACTCTAATTGAATCTTTTAAAACAAGATTCATAGAGACAAGCATCTCCGAGAGGCTAAGAACAGA
>JAQQPU010021124.1:0-10102 GCA_029168905.1 Artemia sp. Kazakhstan ARC1039 | reverse complement strand
GTTTAACGTAGTTGAAAGTTCTGTAAATTAAGTCTTTGAGGATGACAATTCGAAAGTGATTCGAAAGTGAATGGTGGGCAACTAACCCCTCTCACGCCCACCATTTCCAAGAACACATCCAATAAAAATTTTGAAATAACCATTTTGTTGGACGTGGTTGAAAGTTCTGGAAATTATGTCTTTAAGGATGAAAAACAACCCACAGTGCTCAGAGCAAGGGCTGTAAGTTATACCTTTGGGGCATGTAAGGCTTTTATAGAAAGCGGTGTCGTAGACACTTCAAAAAGGGCTCATTCAATTGGGAGTTGAGAGGGCTAATGGGTTTATTAACTGTCAAAAGCGATCGGAGGGCGAATGTCGCCCCACGCCCATCATTCTCCCAAACATTTCCAATCAACATTTTGATAAGGCCTTTTTGTTGTTAAAAATTATGACTTTGAGTACGACACCCCCACAGCCCTCAGGGTAAGGGTTGTAAGTGAAACCCTGTGGGCATATAAGGTTTATATAGAAAGCTTTCTCGTAGAAACTTCAAAAAGGGCTCATTCGATTGGAAATTGAAACTGTTGTTGCCCTTTTAACAAATGGAAGTGATTGGAGAGCAACTTAACCCCCTCTCTCGTCCACCATTTCCTCAAGCACATCCAATCAAAACTTTTGGATAGCCATTTTTTTAACGTAGTTGAAATTTTCGGAAACTATGGCTTTTAGGATGACCCCCCCCCCCCTTCAGCCGTCAGGGAGAGGGGTGTAAGTTATTTCCTGGGGGCATATGACGTTTTTGTAGAAAGCGCTGCTGTAGAAATTTCAAAAAGGACTTTTTCGATTTGAAATTGAAAGGCCTAGTGCCCTTTAAAATAGTCGAAAGTAATAGAGGGACAAATAAGCCCCTCTCATGCCCACCATTTCTCGAAACACATCCAATAAAAATTTTGAGATAGCCATTTTGTTTAACGTAGTTGAAAGTTCTAGAAATTAGGTCTTTGAGGATGACAACCCCCCTCCCCAGCCATCTTCACGGTAAGGGTTGTAATTTATGCCCTGGGGGCAGGTTTTTATAGAAAGTATTGTCGTAGAAACTTCAAAAAGGGCCCATTCGTTTGGAAATAGAAAGAGCTAGTGCCCATTTTAAGATTCGAAAGTAATTGGAGGGCAACTAACCCCCCTCTCACGCCAACCATTTCCAAAAGCACATCCAATATAAATTTTGAGATAACCATTTTGTTTAACGTAGTTGAAAGTTCTGGAAATTATGTCTGTAAGGATGAAAAACCACCCACAACCCTCAGACCAAGGGTTGTAAGTTATGCCCTTGGGGCATGCAAGGCTTTTATAGTAAGTGTTGTCGTAGACATTTCAAAAAGGATTCATTCAATTGGGAGTTGAGAGGGCTAGTGGGTTTATTAACAGTCAAAAGCGATCGGAGGGCGAATGTCCCCCCACGCCCATCATTCTACCAAACATTTCCAAGCTAAATTTTGGTAAGGCCTTTTTGCTGCTAAAAATTATGACTTTGAGTATGACCCCCCCCCCCCAGCCCTCAGGGCTAAGGTTGTAATTTATACCCTGGGGACATATAAGGTTTTTATAGAAAGCGTTGTCGTAAAACCTTCAAAAAGGGCCCATTCGATTGGAAATTGAAAGGACTACTGCCGTTTTTAATAATTGAAAGTAATCGGAGGTAGAATCACCCCCTTCCCCGACGCCCATAATTTTCCCAAACATTTCCGATAAAAATTTTGATATGGCCCTTGTGTTCAACGTAGTTGAAAGGTCTGAAATTTATATCTTTGAGAATGACCTCCCTCCCCCCATCACCCTAAGGACAAGGGTTGTAAGTTATGCCCTTGGTTCATATAAGGTTTTTATAGAAATATGTGTCGTAGAAGCTTCAAAAAGGGCTCATTCCATTGGAAATTGAAAGGGCTAGTGCCCTCTGTAATAGTAGAAAGTGATTGGAGGGTAAATAATTCCTTCTTACACCCCCTTCCAATTTCCCAAAGCACATCCAATAAAAATTTTGAGATAGCCATTTTATTGAACGTAGTTGAAAGTGCTGGAAATTGTATCTTTCAGAATAGCCCCCCTCCCAAACCCTCACGGCAAGGGTTTTAAGTTATGCCCTGGGGACATATAAGGTTTTTATAGATAGTGTTCTCGTAGAAACTTCATAAAAGGTTCATTCAATCGGAAATTGAAAGGGTTAGTACCGTTTGTAATAGTAGCAAGTGATTGGAGGGCAACTAACCCGCCTCTTGCGCCCATCATTTCCCCAATCATATTGAATCCGAATTTTTAGATATCCATTTTTCCAAGATAGTTGAAAGTTCTGGGAATTAGGTCGTAGAAGATGACAACCCCCCCTCCTATCCCTCAGGGTAAGGGTTGTAAGTTATGCCCTGGGGGCATATAAAATTTTACAGAAAGGCTCATTCGATTGTGGGAATTTCAAAAAGACCTCATTCGATTGGAAATTGAAAGGGCTAGTGCCTTTTATAATGGTTGAAAGTGATTGAAGGGCAACTAACCTTAAAGGCAACTAACCTAGTCAAAAGCGAACGGTGAATGCTCCCACCCCTCACCAACGCCCATCATTTCCCCAAATACTTCCAATCAACATTTTGCTATAGCCATTTTGTTGAACGTAGTGGAATGGTCTGAAAATTAGGTATTTCAGTATGACAACCCCGCTCCCCCCACACAGCCCAAAGGCCTAATGTTTTAAGTTGTGCCCTGGGGGCATATAAGTTTTTATTGAAAGTGTTGTCGTAAAACCGTCAAAAATAGCTCATTCGATTGGAAATTGACAGGGCTATTGCCTTGTTTAATAGTTGAGAGTAATCGGGGGGAGAATCAACCCCCCAAGCATATTTCCCCAATTATTTCAGATCAACATTTGATATGGCTTGTTTTTAAAATTAGTTGAAAGGTCTAGAAATTATGTCTTTGAGTATGACAACCCTCCCACATTACCCTGAGGACAAGGGTCGCAAGTTATTCCCTTGGGGCAGACAAGGTTTTTATAGAGTGTTTTGTCGTAAAAGCTTTGAAAATTTTCCGTTGAATTGAAAATTAAGAGGACTTGTGCCTTCCTTATTAGTCGATAGTGATCAGAGGGCAAATTCCCCCCACCCCCCCATCATTCTCCCAAACACTTCCAATCAACATTTTGACAAGGCCTTTTTGTTGCTTAAAATTAAGACTTTGAGTATGACAACACCCACAGCCCTCAGGGCCAAGGCTGTATGTTGTGCCCTGGGGACATAGAAAGTTTTTATGTCGTAAAACCTTCAAAAAGGGCCCATTAGAGTGAACATTGAAAGGACTACTGCAATTTTCAATAATTAAAAGTAATCAGGGGGAGAATTACCACCCATCCGCGAAGCCCATAATTTCCCCGAACATTTCCGATCAAAATTTTGATATGGCCTTTGTGTCCAACGTAGTTGAAAGGTCTGAAATTTGTGTCTTTGAGGATGACATCCCTCCCCCCTTAATCTTAAGGACAAGGGTTGTAATTTATGCCCTGCTGGATATTATGTCTTTTTGGATAACAACCCCCCCCAACCCCTCAGGGCAAGGGTTGTAAGTTAAGCCCTGGGCTATATAAGGTTTTTATAGATAGTGTTCTCGTAGAAACTTAAAAAGGGCTCATTCAATTGGAAATTGAAAGGGCTAGTGCTCTTTTTAATAGTAGAAAGTGATTGGAGGGCAACTAACCCCCCTCTTACACCCACCATTCGCCCAACACATCGAATCCAAATTTTGAGATATCCATTTTTTCGACATAGTTGAAAGTTCTGGAAATTAGGTCGTTGAGGATGACAGCCCCCTACATCCCTCAGGGAAAGGGTTGTAAGTTATACTCTGGGAGCATTGAAATTTTTTATCGAAAGTGTTTTTGTAGGAATTTCAAAAAGGCCTTATTCGATTAGAAATTGAAAGGGCTAGTGCCCTTTATAATAGTCGAAAGTGATTGAAGGGCAATTAACCTCCCTCTCACGCTCACCATTTCCCCAAACACATTCAATTAAAATTTTGAGATAAGCATTTTTTTCAATATAGTTTAGTCCTGAAAATTAGGTCTTTGAGTATGACAACCCCTTACAGCCCTCGGGGCTAGGGGTGTAGGTTATATGCCCTGGGGGGCATATAAAGTTTTTTATAGAATGTGTTGTCGTAGAAACTCCAAAAAGGTCTCATTCGATTTTAAATTGAAAGGACTAGTTTCCTTATTAATAGTCAAAAGCGATCGTAGGACGAATGCCCCCCCCCACGCCCTTCATTTTCCCAAACACTTCGAATCAACATTTTGCTATAGCCATTTTGTTGAACGTAGTGGAATGGTCTGTAAACTAAGTATTTCAGCATGACACCCCCCCCCCCCCCAACACACACACAGCCCTAAAGGCCAATGTTTTAAGTTGTGCCCTGGGGGCATATAAGGTTTTATTGAAAGCGTTGTCGTAAAACCGTCAAAAATGGCTCATTCGATTGGAAATTGATAGGGCTATTGCCTTTTCTAATACTTGAGAGTAATCGGAGGGAGAATCAACCCCCCACACATATCATTTTCCCAATCATTTCAGATTAACATTTGATATGGCCTTTTTGTTCAACTTAGTTGAAAGGTCTAGAAATTATGTCTTTGAGGATGACAACCCTCCCCCCATGGCCCTCAAGACAAGGGTCGCAAGTTATACCCTTGGGGCGTACAAGGTTTTTATAGAGTGTTTTGTCGTAAACGCTTCAAAAAGGGCCAATTCGATTGAAAATTGAGAGGACTAGTGCCTTCCTTAGTAGTCAATAGTGATCAGAGGGCAAATACCCCCACCCACCCACGCCCATCATTTCCCCGAACACTTCCAATTAAACATCTTGAGATAGTCATTTTGTTCAGCGTTGTTGAAAGATCTGGAAGTTATGTTATTCAGAAAAACACTCCTCCCACAGCCCTCGCGGCAAGGGTTGTAAGTTATGCCCTGGGGGCATATGAGGTTTTTATAAAAAAAAAGTTTTATTGCAGACACTACAAAAAAAGCTCATTCAATTGGAAATTCCAAGGGTTAGTGTCCTTTTTAATTGCCGAAAGTGATTGGAGAGCAACAAACCCCCTCTTACGCCCATCATTTCCTAAAACAAATCCAATCTAAATTTTTCGATAGAAATTTTGTTCAAAGTAGTTGAAAATTCTGAAAATTCGGTCTTTTAGGATGACAACCCCCCCCCCCCCCACAGCCCTCAGGGAAGGGTTATAAGTTATCCCCTGGGGGCATATAAGGTTTCTATAGAAAGTGTCGTCGTAAAAACTTCAAAAAGGGCTCATTCAATTGGAAATTTAAAAGGCTATTGCCCTTTTTAATAGTTGAAAGTAATTGGAGGGCAACTAACCCCCCTCTCACGCCCACCATTTCCCCAAACACAGCAAATCAAAACTTTGAGATAGCCATTGTGCTCAACGTAGTTGAAAATTCTGGAATTAGGTCTTTGGGGATGACATCCCCCCGCAGCCGTCAAATAAGGGATGTAAGGTATGCCCTGGGGGCAAATAAGGTTTTTATAAAAAGGGTTGGCGTAGAAACTTCACAAAGGGCTCATTCGATTGGAAATTGAAAGTGCTGGCCTTTTAATAAATGAAAGTGATTACAGGGCAACTTAACCCCCTTTCACCATTTCCCCAAACACGTCCAATAAAAATTTTGAGATAGCTATTCTGTTTAACGTAGCTGAAAGTTCTGGAAATTAGGTCTTTGAGGATGACAACTCCCCTCCCTAACTTACAACCCTCACGGCAAGAGTTGTAAGCTATGCCCTGGGGGCAAATAAGGTTTTTATAGAAAGTGTTGTCGTAGAAATTTCAAAAAGGGCCCATTTGGTTGAATATTGAAAGGGCTAGTGCCCTTTTTAAGAGTCGAAAGCGATTGGAGGGTAACTAACCCCCCTCTTACGCCCCCATTTCCCCAAATACATCCATCAAATACATCCAGTCATTTTTTTCAACATTGTTGAAAGTTCTGGAAATTAGGTCTTTGAGGATGACGACCCCCCTCCCCAACAACCCTCGCGGCAAGGGTTGTAAGTTATGCCCTGGGGGCAGATATGGTTTTTATAGAAAGTGCTGTCGTAGAAACTCCAAAAAGGGCCCTTTCGATTGAAAATTGAAAGTGCCCTTTTTAAGAGTCGAAAGTGATTGGAGGGCAAATAAACCCCCTATCACGCCCACCATTTCCAAAAACACATCCAATTTAAAATTTTTAGATGACCATTTTGTTTAACGTAGTTGAAAGTTCTGGAAATTATGTCTTTAAGGATGAAAAACCACCCACAGTCCTCAGACCAAGGGTTGTAAGTTATGTCCTTAGGGCATGCTAGACTTTTATAGAAAGCGTTGTCGTAGACACTTCAAAAGGGCTTATTCTATTGGAAGTTGAGAGGGCTAGTGGGTTTATTAACAGTCAAAAGCGATCGGAGGGTGAATGTCCCCCCACGCCCATAAAAAAACCTTCAAAAAAGGCCCATTCGATTGAAAATTGAAAGGACTACTGCCCTTTTTAATAATTGAAAGTAATCGGAGGTAGAATCACCCCCCTCCCTGACGCCCATAATTTTCCCAAATATTTTTGATCAAAATTTGTATATGGCCTTTTTTGTCCAATGTAGTTGAAAGGTCTGAAATTTGTGTCTTTGAGAATGACATCCCTCCCCCAATAACCCTAAGGACAAGGGTTGTAAGTTATGCCCTTGGGTCATATAATGTTTCTATAGAAATTTTTGGTTGTGGAAGCTTCAAAAAGGGCTCATTCGACTGGAAACTGAAAGGGCTAGTGCCCTCTGTAATAGTAGAAAGTGATTGGAGGGTAAATAACCCCCTCTTACACCCCCTCCCCAAATTTCCGAAAACACATCCAATAAAAATTTTTAGATATCCATTTTTTTCAACATAGCTGAAAGTTCTGGAAATTAGGTCGTTAAGAATGACAACCCCCCACATCCCTCAGGAAAGGGTTGTAAGTTATGCCCTGGGGGCATTGAAAATTTTTATATAAAGTGATTTTGTTGGAATTTCAAAAAGGCTTCATTCGACTGGAAATCGAAAGGGTTAGTGCCCTTTATAAGAGTCAAAAGTAATTGAAGGGCAACTAACCTTAAAGGCAACTAACCTTGTTAAAAGCGATTGGTGAATGCTACCCCCCCCCCCCCAACGCCCATCATTTCCCCAAAGACTTCCAATCAACATTTTGCTATAGCCATGTTGTTGAACATAGTGGAATGGTCTGAAAATTAGGTATTTCAGTATGACAACCCCCTCCCCTCCCCCACGCAACCCTCAGGGCTAAGGTTTTAAGTTGTGTCATGGGGGCATATAAGGTTTTTATTGAAAGTGTTGTCGCAAAACTGTCAAAAATGTTTCATTCGATTGGAAATTGACCGGGCTATTGCTTTTTTTGTTAGTTGAGAGTAATCGGGGGGAGAATCAACCCCCCACGCATATCATTTCCCAAATCATTTCAGATCAACATTTGATATGGCCTTAGGGGGGGGGGCAACCCTCCCCCCATTGCCCCCTGGACAAGGGTCGCAAGTTATACCCTTGGGGCAAACAAGGTTTTTATAGAGTGTTTTGTCGTAAAGCTATGAAAAGTTCCCGTTCAAATGAAAATTGAGAGGACTAGTGCCTTCCTTATAAGTCGATAGTGATCAGAGGGAAAATACCCCCCCCCCGCCCACCCACGCCCATCATTTCCCCAAACACTTCCAATTAAATATCTTGAGATAGCCATTTTGTTCAGCGTAGTTGAAAGATCTGTAAATTATGTCATTCAAAGATACACTCCCCCACAGCCCTCGGGGCAGGGTTGTAAGTTATGACTCGGGGGCATATAAGGTTTTTATAAAAAATGTTTATCGCGGACACTACAAAAAAGTTCATTCAATTGGAAACTCAAAGGGCTAGTGCCCTTTTTAATTGCCGAAAGTGATTGCAGGGCAACTAACCCCCTCTTACGCCCATCATTTCCCAAAACACGTCCAATCTAAACTTTGAGATGGAAATTTTGTTCAACGTAGTTGAAAATTCTGTAAATTCGGTCTTTTAGGATGACAACCCTCCCCCCCCCCCCCCCACAACCCTAAGGGCAAGGGTTGTAATTTATGCCCTGGGGTATATAAGGTTTTTATAGAAAAGGTTGTCGCAGAAATATCAAAATGGGTTCATTCGATTGGAAATTGAAAGGACTAGTACCCTTTGTAATGATAAAAAGCAACTGGAGGGCAACTAACCCCCCTCTTACGCCCCCCCCCCATTTCCCCAAATACGTCCAATCAAAATTTTGAGACACTCCTTTTTTTAACATAGTTGAAAATTCTGAAAATTAGGTCTTTGAGGATGACAATCCCCCCCCCTCCCACATCCCTCAGGGCCAGAGTTGTAAGTTATGCCCTTGAGGCATGTAAGGCTTTTATAGAAAGCGTTGTCGTAGACCCTTCAAAAAGGGCTCATTCAATTAGGAGCTAAGAGGGCTAGTGTGCTTATTCACAGTCAAAAGGGATCGGAGGGCGAATTTCCCTCCGCGCCCATCATTCTCCCAAACACTTCCAATCAATATTTTGACAAGGCCTTTTTCTTGCTTAAAATTATGACTTTGAGTATGACACCCCCCCCCAGAGCCCTCAGGGATAAGGCTGTAAGTTATGCCCTGGGGATATAGAAGGTTTTTTATAAAAAGCGCTGTCGTCAAACCTTCAAAAAGAGCCCATTAGATTGGAAATTGAAAGGGCTACTGCCCTTTTCAATAATTGAAAGTAATCACAGACAGAATTACCGCCCCTCCGCGAAGCTTATAATTTCCCCATGTATTTCCGATCAAAATTTTTATATGGCCTTTGTATCCAACGCAGTTGAAAGGTCTGAAATTTGTGTCTTTGAGGATGACATCCCTCCCCCCGTAACCCTAAGGACAAGGGTTGTAAGTTATGCCCTGCTTGATATTATGTCTTTGAGGATAACAAACCCCCTATAAAAATATGTTTTAAACGAGGACACTTCCCCACAACCCTCAGGGCAAGGGTTGTAAGTTATACCCTGGGCTATTTAAGGTTTTTATAGATAGTGTTCTCGTAGAAACTTCAAAAAGGGCTCATTCAATTGGAAATTGAAAGGGTTAGTGCTCTTTTTAATAGTAGAAAGTGATTGGAGGGCAACTAAACCCCCTCTTACGCCCACCATTTCCCCAAAAACATCGAATCCAAATTTTGAGATATCCATTTTTTTCAACGTAGTTGAAAGTTCTGGAAATTAGGTCGTTGAGGATGACAACCCCACACATCCCTCAGGTTAAGAGTTGTAATTCATGCCCTGGGGGAATTGAAAATTTTTATAGAATTTTTTTTTAGGAATTTCAAAAAGGCCTTATTCGATTGGAAATTAAAAGGGCTAGTGCCCTTTCAATTTCCCTTTATATACCCTGGGGGCATATAAAGTTTTTATAGAATGTGTTGTCGTAGAAACTCCAAAAAGTTCTCAATTCGATTTTAAATTGAAAGGACTAGTTTCCTTATTAATAGTCAAAAGCGATCGTAGGGTGAATGCCCCCCCACGCCCTTCTTTTCCCCAAACACTTCCAATCAATGTTTTGCTATGGCCATTTTGTTGAATGTAGTTGAATTGTCTGGAAATTGGGTATTTCACTATGACAACCCCCCCCCCCCCCACACACACACAGCCCTCGGGGCTAAGGTTTTAAGTTGTGCCCTGGGGTTTTAAGGTTTTAAGGGTCATATTTCTTGAACTATTTTAGTTTTTAATTGTTTTAACTATTTTACACGTGCAGTTTGTTTGAATGTCTTGAACTGTGAATGAAATTTTCTGGTGGTCTACGTTTAGGTTTTGAATTGCCTATTGCATTGTTGACGTTTGCATTATATTTCTTCAATGTTGCCAGCTGCTTGGTCGCAAGTTGCGCCACCTAAAACAGGCCGCTCTGGATCTGTTGTCGATTCCAAGTTTATATAACTTATTTAGTTTCGCTCAGCATACATGATGCAATTGGTAATGCCAGTGACAACGAGCCAATGACTTCTATAAGTATTAAATAAAAAAAAA
>JAQQPU010021123.1:0-14944 GCA_029168905.1 Artemia sp. Kazakhstan ARC1039 | reverse complement strand
GTGTAGTGTTTATATTATGTAATTGTTACTATTTTATGCTGTAGAATATTAGTAGGTGAGAAGTGAACAATTTGGGAAGGGTATCGAATGTTTTGAAAAATTAAACTTTGAGTGTTTAATAATAACGGGATAAGTCAAATTTGGGAAATTTAACTTAAAACAGGGGGGAGAATCTGTTAAGTATTTGGAACATAAATTCGAGAAGGCTTTTCCGGGTGTCTCATTTCTTGTTATTTGGCCATTTATGTGTCAACGAGAGTGGGCCAGGGGGGGCTCTCGGGACTAAGGCTAGTCGTGGGAAAGGGCTCGTTCCCAGGCATGGTCAAACAGCCAATAGCTGGAACTTCCGTTTCCAGGAAAGTTATACTCTTGGTACACTTCTAAAGGCAGTCCATCTTTTGCCTTCGTCGTAGTTAGTCGTTCTTGTGCTACCTTATTTTCTCTGTGTGTATTCTCACATTATTAAATAAAGACCATGTACCAACGTTTATCGTCTATCTTTGGAATTACGTAAACCGTTACATATGCCAATATAAAAAGGCCATACAAATTAAGGACTAAACAGAGGTTTACACTGACATCACCCATATGTACACCTAATCCGAGATCCTTGAACGCATGCATGATATGTTTTTATTTTGAAAGATTAAACTGTTTATCAACAAACTTATTTCTCCCAATCAGAATCCACCTTTTAAAAAAGCAAACCAATCAAAGAAAGGGCGATTTAGTGTTCGCAAGGGAAAAGCTAATGCGTTTTTATCCCCACCCGTAAGATCACAGAAGGCTGTCAATAGGTCTATAAAGCTAGTTCCGTAATGGGAAAGACCAAAAAAAAACAGAACTTTCGCGACAAGAAGACGACTTTTTATACTACTAGAAAGTTTTATAGAAGTAGAAGACTTAGAAAAAAGAAATGAAACTTTTTACACGGCAAAGAATAAAAAAAGGCAATAAAGACAATCTAGGTATAACGAAAAATAAAATAGAGCAGATAATATTTTAATAAAATGTAAGCATGTAAGTGCTATTTATTAAAAGATATCTTTCCTTCTTTTCCCATGGTGATTTTATCTTAATGATCTTTTTTCTTTACATGGATAGTAAACTGACTCGGATGATTTCTTTATTTTAATATAATGCCTATTATATATACATGCATTATATAAAATATAATACTAAAAACCGTGGATTTTTATCAATTATTTTAATCTCAAACTTTGAACTCGTTGAACACCTTCACATCCAATCAACAATCTTCATCAAGACCCAACCCCAGCAACTTCGGTGGCTTCGTCACATAAAACGGATGAGTCAGTTCCGTCTCCCAAAAATCATCATTGACGGCCAAATCACAGTTCTTGTCATCGTGGTCATGCCTCAGAGAGGTGGAAGGAAAACCTTGCGCCTCATCGCCTTTCTGACCTTCTTCGCCTAGCAGAAGACCGTGAGGCATACAGAAGGCATATCCACGCTATTACGAAGAAAAAGCCGAGACGACCTCCAAGGACGGACGGCACTTAAGTCAAGTCAACACTATGAACTATCTGATCCATGAAATCTTTTAAACGTGAGGGGGGGGATCTTTCTTCTGCTCTCGTTATTTTATCTTTTAGCTTTATTTTTTCTTTAAACGGATAGTAGATTGATTCGGACGATTTGTTTGCTTGGATATAGTAAAATATAAAAATACCACTTTGATTAAAATATAACAAAAAAAAAATCTATTTTTGAGTTTTGGTCTCTACTGGCAATACTCTTTAACTACAGTTTTTGACCTGTTTTATCCAAGAATATCTTAAACTTGAGAAGGAGGGGCTGCAAAATGTAAAGACGCTTCCAACCGATAGCTAATTAAAAAAAACTGCTATTACGACTACTGCTACTACAATTAATAGTACCACGAATACTACAACTACTAATGCTACTACCAGTACAGCTATTACGAATAGAACTACTAAGACGACTACTAATACTACGGTTACTACTATTATGACTCCTACTCATACGACTACTACTACCACGGCTATACTAAAGCGATGACTACTACTACTACTGCTGCTACTACTACTACGACTACACGACTACTACAACTACTACAACTACGACAACTACTATAACTACGATTACTACCATCACCACAACTACTACTACAACCAATACTACGACTACTACTAACAATAAAAAAAAAAAAATAAACAAAGCTGTCATTTAAAAACAAGTAGAAATTATTAAAAAACAACTTCGGTTTCCTCTCTTATGAGTTCCCCGCACTCTTGTTTTAACGAGTTTTTATTGATGATGTTGGTGATATACAGTTACAGTGTGATATATAGTTACTGTATAGTGACGTAGAGCTACAACATGTAGGGTAGATTATAACTAACTGACTTATAGGAGTTTATGAGACAATTAATACAAATTACACCATTTAGTTGAATAACATTCGTTCATATTGGAACGCATTACATGATTAGCCAAGAATGGCAATGATTAGCCAAGAAGGTTCTCCTTACGCGGGGCTCCAAAAAACCTCCTGGAACCATTCCAGAGGAGCCAAAATAGAGCCACAAGGGGGAGCTATACCACTGATGGGGTAACAATGGAACTTTCTAAGTGAGACGTTTAATGTGGCTTCAATTACTATTTTTATAGAGAAATCTACCCCCCTCCCTCGAACGAGCTATCTTGACTAATACCGCTGTTTGACAAGACACTAAGACAGCGACGCCAAAACTCCGTGGGAGGGTGTAAAGAGAGAGGCTTTGAATAGATGGGGATGGAGTAGAAGCGTACATAGCTGTATTGGCCTCAGGCGGCTTAGTGCTGCGGTGAGTTGTTAGTAGTAGTACTAGTAGTAAGTTTTCATTAGTAACGTGGTAATTTTGGCTTGGTAACGCAAGATGGCATTAACTGTTTATCTTCAAAAAGTAACTTCCTTTTCCTCTCTTATGAGCTTCCCACTCCTTAGCTTTGATGAGTTTTTATTAGTAATATCGGTAGTTAAAATATATCGGGTAGATTAGAACTAACCGACTCAATGGATTAAAATAAAGAAATATCTACTAAAGTAAACCATGTACACAAGTCACGGATTCAATTTGGCAAGTAGCAGATAATTTACTGAAAGTGAATACTCATTTTTACAGGAGCTTTTTAAAACCCGCTGGGACCACTCCAGAGGATGTAAAATAGAGCCTTAATGAGGAACTGTCACACCAATCTCAAGGGAAAGCTACAAGAAAATCTACCCCCCCCCCTTGATCGAGCTATCTTGATAAATACTGTTATTTTCCAAGACACTACGACAAACACGCGACACGTGTTTTGTCTTTCAAAAGTAGTCTATTATGTTAGATCCAATGCTAAGCAAAAGTAACGAGAAGAAATTAAAGATAAACACAGAATATTTTAATTAAGATTTTTATAAATAATTTTGTGATTTTGGTGGGTAGCGCAAGATTTAATTCACCGCTCTTCTTTTTTCTTTCCCCTCCTATGGGCTCCCCACACGCTTAAGTTTTGACTAGTTTTAATTGCAATATTACTAGTTATATTATACAGGGCAGCTTATAAATATTTGACTCACCTTTCGTTTCTGTTTCTTTTCCTTCTTCCTCGACAAGAGTTTCGAATATACTTTCGGCAGCTACCATAGCACTTTTCATTGCATTGTGTGATCCTTTAATCTTCGGTACATTCATAAAACCAGGACTGCAACCGACAAGACAGCCACCAGGGAAAGCCAATTTTGGAATATTTTGATAACCCCCCTCGTTTAATGCTCTAGCACCATAAGAAATCCTGGAAAGGGAAAAATTAGTCCCCAAATACAATACAAAATACATAAACAACAATTTAACAAATCTTGGCTCATTGTGGTTCCATCCCCCTTTCTAGGGCTGTAATAAGAAAAAGCTTGAGATGGCTAGAACACTTTCTACAGATGAAGGATGACAGATTGCCAAAGATTGTCCTTTTCGGCCAATCATCCAGGGCAAAACGAAAAGCAGATCGTCCCCGAATGAGGTGGGCAAATGGCGTAAGGAAGGATTTAAATGAAATTGGAACTTCTAGGAGGATGTAAAAAGGGAGGCCTTGAATAGACTGGGATGGAGGAGGAGCGTGCATAGCTGTGTTGGCCGCAGGCAGCCTCGTGCAAATGGTAGTAGCAGCAGTAGTAACTCGTGGCTTGCACAAAAGTTTATTCAAGAGCAATATTTGCTCGACACGCCAAATTAATTGTTGACTTAATTGAAGCTTGAGTTTAGTAAGTTCGTACTTAAGTGCTTTTCTTTTGATTGGTTATTTTTTTGAAAAGTTTTCGTTTTTCTCACTTGTATTAGGATTTTTTCTAGAATCACAAAGAGGAGGAAAAATATCAAAGTACCAAGATATCAAAATAAAAACATTCTTGCCCCCCTGGCTCCACATTAAAGTACCAAGATATCAAAATGAAAACATTCTTCCCCCCTTGGCTCCACCTTCAGCCTATTCAACCCGGAAACCGGGAATTTCTGCAATTTTTCCTTTGGCTGTTATGCAACTATAAAGATTTTTTCGTTGCGTAAATTCTCTCCTGTTGCAGCACCTGAATCGTGAAAAGAAACAAGCGGGAACTTTTCTTATTGACAAAAAAGGTCCACCAAACGGCTGTAACAACAACTATTTCTGCAGTTGATCGTCAAGCATTGCAACAATCAATATGTTGGTATTGAACTTTCATTCGGGCTATTATGTCCATTCGGGCAATTAGGTTTCATTATGTTCTTTCTGGCTATTATGTTTCATTATGTTCATTCGGGCTATTGAACAAATATAGACTAGTGGGAATATGTAAAAATTCAGCATAATAATTCTTTTTTTTTTGGAAACGGTTATCCTATTGTCTTTATTAACAATACAATTAGCCGAAGATTGGCAAGACACTCCCGTAAAATTAAGGGTCTTTTGCAATGTGAAGTTCCCGTCAAAAAAAGAAAAGAGAAAACTATTGGCAGCAGGAAAAAGTAAAGAAAATTAGTCACATGAAAACAAATATCTTTTTACTAGTCTTTTGAAGGTGCCAAACGAGTGGCATTTTCGAGCCGAATCGGGAAGGGTGTTCCATGTCAAAAGACACGCAACAAGTGGATTAAAATCGGATCTTATTGTTGGTGTATGGGGAATTTGGATATTTAGAGAACTACGGAGTTGATAATTTGACCGATCAGATACAAAAGAAGACGTAAACCTAAGGGACCTAGGAATATCACCATGGAGCTGAAGAAAAGCGAAAGACGCACAGGAAAGAATATAAAGTTTTTAATATCAAGTAATGGTTTAGTTGCCGAACGATTTACATCCTGGATAAGATTTATAGCTTTATCATAAATATTCGAAAGCGGTTTGAGAAAAGAAGGGAAAGTAGACATCCATATGACTGAACAATAGGAAACATAAGAATGAATTAAGCTATGAAATAGGATTCTTAGAATTGGTCCTGGAAAGATATGCTTCAGTTTTCTTAGAATACCGAGGTTTCTGCATACCTTCATTTTAATCAAATCAATATGGTGTTTGAAAGATAAATTTTCCTCTAGGAGGATACCTAGGAAACGAACATGGCCATCCTTTGGTCTCTTAAAGAAAGAAAAACGAGCAAAAATGGGGTTTTTATAGGCCAAATGAAAATACTGAAAAAACAAAGCGAATATTTCGAGAGGACAAACGCCTCTCTTCTTCAGCGCGAAACGAAACGATGTATCCAAGGAAAGTGCCGAAGAGAGAGAGAAAAAAAAAACAACAAACAAACGAGGAAAGTCAATGTGAAAAGAACCAAAAAACCAAAGAAAAAATCAAAAACTTAAAAGATGAACAAAATTCAATAAAACCCAAAAATTAAAAGAATTAAAACCAAATACCTAACAACCATAAAAGCGAGTTATTCGCCAATATCCGCGATTTGCACAAAATCCAAAAAAATATGAACTGCCATCGACGGATACAAGCGAACAACTTTTGGTCTACTAATAAAGCCTTTGGATATATGAATTTCAGATAATTGAGGGCAAGCCTGGGATATACGAGAAAAAACTAAAAAAATAGTTTTAGAAAAATTTAAGGCAAGAGAGTTAGGATCAAACCAAATTGAAACTCTCTCAAAGAGGTCCACTAACTTTGTACGAACCTCACCCTCTGTTCTCCCAGAAGTAATAAGGGTGGTATCATCGGCAAAAGTAACAAGATAATCCGAGGTATGCAAACTATAATTATGGGTAAGGGAGACTGTTGGATGACATAGACGACAGCAATAAAGAGGATTTTTATTTCTAACTGCAAAAATCAGGTCATTTATATAAATTAAAAACAGTACCGGCCCTAAAATTGAACCTTGAGGGACCCCCTGGTCAACACTTGATGGTGAGCGAAAAAATGGATCAACAGAAATTATTCTACCAGACAAGAGAGACTTGAACCAATAAAACGCACTACCTCCTACGCCAAAATGATAACATTTAAGGCAAGAGAGTTAGCATCAAACCAAATTGAAACTCTCTCAAAGAGGTCCACTAACTTTGTACGAACCTCATCCTCTGTTCTCCCAGAAGTAATAAGGGTGGTATCATCGGCAAAAGTAACAAGAGAATCCGAGGTATGCAAACTATAATTATGGGTAAGGGAGACTGTTGGATGACATAGACGACACCAATAAAGAGGATTTTTATTTCTAACTGCAAAAATTAGGTCATTTATATAAATTAAAAACAGTACCGGCCCTAAAATTGACCCTTGAGGGACCCCCTGGTCAACAATTGATGGTGAGCGAAAAAATGGATCAACAGAAATTATTCTACCAGACAAGAAAGACTTGAACCAATAAAACGCACTACCTCTTACGCCAAAATGAGAAAGTTTAAATAGAAGAACACTGTGGGTTAAAGAATCAAAGGCTTTACGAACATCCAGAAACAAAGCAGCAGGAATCAAATGCGAGTCTATGGCAGAGTGAATATAATTAAGTAAAACCGCACAAGCATGCTCAGTCGAATGATTTACTCGAAAACTAAATTGAAAATCGTGAAAAAAATCTTTAGAAGTAAGAAAATGATTAAGACGAGAAAGCATCGCCTTCTCAAATATTTTGCTAAACACAGACAACAAAGAAATTGGCCGATAGTTGGCTGGATCATTTCGTGTCCCCCCCTTATATAATATGATGACTCGAGCACGCTTGAGACTACTCGGGAAAATACCATGCTGAAAGGAGAGGTTAATAAG
The DNA here is from genome assembly GCA_029168905.1 of Artemia sp. Kazakhstan ARC1039. Taxonomy (NCBI): domain Eukaryota; kingdom Metazoa; phylum Arthropoda; class Branchiopoda; order Anostraca; family Artemiidae; genus Artemia; species Artemia sp. Kazakhstan ARC1039. The sequence continues at coordinate 7,684 of JAQQPU010021123.1, read as the reverse complement.
TTTTGTTAACGGATAAATAATGGAAGGAAGTATGAATTACAGTAGTAGGAATATTATCAGGGCCAGACGACGAACAATTTTTCAATCCCATAACAATTTTAGCAATTTCTTTCTCCGTCGCTGGTTCCAAAAAAACATTGACTTCATACAAGGTGGCCCAAGATAAGACCTGAAGTTGAATCCTGAAGGAGAAGAACCAACAGCTGAAGCGGTCCTTTTACCAATATTCGCAAAATATGAAGTAAATGCATCTAGAACATTCAGTTCACCTTCGATGATTTTGCCATCAAGATCCAAAAAAGAAGGGGCTGATGGAGACTGAAAAGAGGGCCTAAGCACAGAATTTATAACCTGCCAAGTTTTTCGTAAATCTTTACCACAATCTGAAAAACAATTAAAATAAGACTGGGACTTGGCCTTTCGACAAACATAATTATAAATATTCCTATAGATTTTAAATTGCTGAAAGCAAATAGCTTTAATTGAAGGGCTAGCAGACTTAAAGGCCCTCCAGAGATTATTTTTTCTCCTACAACTCCTAAGGAGACCAGGGGTCATCCAAGGATTTAGAGGAAACGTATTCTTAGATTTACGATTAGAAGGTGAAACAGAACAAATATCAAGAACAGCATCTTTAATAGACTCATAAAAAGTATCAAATAAATTACAAAAGTCAGAATCACTCTCAAAACCCACCCAAGAAATTTCTGCCAATCTTGACCTAAGAAGCATCAATTCCACTTCACCAAACCTAAAAGGCCTCTTACCAGACTCACAAGTCCTCTCAATGGTCAGTTTATCAAAACAGTAACTAGAGTAAACAGGGAAATGATCGGAAATGTCGCTCACTAAAACACAATTTTGGATCAAGGTAGCCGTACAGAAAATATTGTCTATCAGAGATGACGTACTCTCTGTTATGCGAGATGGGATACATACAGAAGGTAAAGTACCTGCGGCAAGCATGGACGACAGAAAATCCAAATATACAGAAGACTTTATATCCATCAAGTTTATATTAAAATCTCCCATAATAATTAATTCAGTCGACTGTTTTAGGATGGTATCCAGTAGATCATTAAGGGTGTGTAGAAACAGTGGAATAGAGCCACTAGGAGATGGATAAATAATACCAACAATTAAGTCCTTACCTCCACATTTAATATCTACAAAAAGTGACTCAAAGACACCTTCGATATTTCTGGATAAATCCATTCTAAGAGAATATGGGAGATTATTAGAAATATACAAAGCAAGACCACCCTTGGCCATCTTTTGTCGATTCAGTCGTTCCATTTTATAACCTTGCAAATCCAAAAGCATATCATTTTTAGAATCTAAAAAAGCCTCGCATAAACCAACAACGTCAGGTAGCCCATCAGAAACAATCTGTTTTAGATGGTCGATTGAAGAACAAAGACCCTGAATATTCAACTGGAGCACTGAAAAATATCCATCCCGCTTGACAGCCTCCTTCAGACTAGAAACATATTTACTTATTACTGCGTGGTTCACTGTGGTCAAATCTTCCTAAATTTCACACAATTAGAATTTTCGTACCGTATCGACGAATTTCGGCTCAATTCCCTAAAATATAGTTGGGCTCAGCCTCGTTTCTCATAGCTTCAGCTTCCTTAATCGTAACAAGATTCCAAACACGATACAATACCCTGGCCAAGAAAGGTAAATAGGCTAATGTGTAGGGGTAAGCGGGGTATAAAAACATGAGAAATAGATAAAGTCGAGAGAATTATTACACAATAAGCACTCTGCCACTCTATATCAGTGACTAAAACATTATAGAAAAAAATTGGGTACTTATGGGTTATACGGTAGCCACGAAAGAAGTCAATTTGGTTAATGCTAATGAAATAAAATAGGATGAATATATAATAGTTTAGATACACATTTGGGCCATATATTTGCTCATTAGGGGGTGGGTGGGAGGTAAAGCATAGCAAATATTAAATACGTAACGTAACCTAGGTACGTTCCCCCCCCCTAAATCCCCGAAAACAATAGTTTAAATATTGTAAACTCAATGAGAAACCCCGCTTTGCGATCCATTTGTCTATTGCAAATACCCGTTTGACTGGTTTCCTTTAGTGTTTCCTTATACAGTATATAGCGGTAGCGTTGAGTAGGCTACCGTATAATGCATAAGTACCAAAAATTGTATAGTAGAAATTTTCTATAATACTTGATTCTCACAGATGTTCAACACACATGAACAATATTTGCTTATTACGGCGAATCAATTAGTCGCGGATTTTGCCAATCTCAGGTGCTTTGTCAAGTAATTAATTGAGTTTAAAACAAATCCAACTTTAATTGCACAAATAAATAATTTTACATCGTCTTTTTTTACGCAACAGCAACAAATATGTGAACTGTTGTTCAGGTTATTTCCAAACCGCAGCAATAGTCACAAAAGAGAAAATTCTGTCAGAACATAACGGTAATCAAGTTCGCTCATTAATGCCGTTCACAAATCCCAGAAATTTTGTCCACACAGAGCAAGGCCGTATCCAGGGGAGGGGGAAAGCCGGGTTGAACCACCTCCCCCGTCCCCTGTGAATTTTGTCCGACTCGTAAAAACTGAACAAAAGAACATATAAAAAAATTGATAATTTTTTTAAAGTTTTTGTAGCCCTCTCAAAATCAAAAATGCTGGATACACCCTTGACACAAAGTAAGACTCAAATATAAAGATATATAAGATTGACTTGACTATTCTGTGAATCCGCTACTAAAAAAAATCGAAATAATTTATTTCAACAGTATAAATGAAGAAAAATACCCCTTAACTAACAAACAAGTATGTGTGCAATAAGAGACTCATGCATACTCCCGCCATTTACCCGTGCCCTAGCCATTTAAACATTTACCTCTCAATTACTTGGACTATCTGTCTTGGCTTTTCTCTGTCTACAATTAGCCATGTCTTGATGCAACCTATGCAACCTACTGCAAAATACTTGATAACTTCAATTCAAAATCAAAATGACAATTTAATGTCAATTCTAAAATGACAATTTTGAAAGAACTATGAACTTTAGAAAGAAAATTAACGTTTAAACAATTCATGGTCTAGTCTATTCATTGCAAGTAAACAACTTTTAATGACAGCTTGGCTTTGAAATAAGTTTGACTCCATGTTAATTCAACTAAATTAGAAAAAAAAAACATGCCCTTTAAAGGTACTTCAGACAAGAAAACTTTCTAATGTATTTTTTTCTGATACATTTTCCTTCTATATAATTCCTTCTTTTCTTCATTATTTGTGTTCGTCATAGTTTCTCTTTGGCGACTCAATTTGGCATATGGGGGAGGGGGGAAGTTTAACGGTGGGTAATTTTTCAGGGAGGAAGAATTTCACACGGGATGAAATTTTCCAGGGAGTAATTTTCTGCGGGGGTAATTTTCTGCGGGGAGAATTTCCTGTGGCCGGAAAATTCCTCTCCGTCAAAATTCTGGGAGGGGGGGAGGCAAAGCTGGAGCAAGTTTTCCCAAGTCAAGTGAAAATGACAGTAAAAACTGAAAAAAAAAATCCATACATTACCATAAAGGCAAAGATATACTAAAGAAAATTGACCTATTTCTCTGGATACTGGAATTATGCAGGCTTATCTTATTTTTGACAAGTTTTTTACAGAAACTAAATTTCAACTGGGGGGCAAACTGAGCTGTCGGGGGGGGGGGGCAAAATTGGGTCTGGAGGGGGCAGTTGCCCCTCCCCCGTCCCATAGAAAACTGCGCCCCTGCAGGATAAGAGACAGCACGACAGCGTTGTAAAGACCATAGATGTGGACATGGTTGACACCATATTACTCGTCAACAATTGAAGAATTAGAAGCAGATATTCTGCAAGAAATGTGAGCAATCACAAGACTGCGAGTCTGGTAGAATGAGGTATCGCAGCCGACAGGGAGGCCTAGGTATAAGATACAGTCGTAACAATGGAGGTACCAAGGGCCATAGTATGTGATGAATAATTATCGTGGCCATTAAAAAGAAAACTTTAGATTTTTCTTAATTGAATTTTAGACGGAAGACTATGGAATTAAAAGAAATTTAGGAAGATGGAAGACTTTTATGCAACATTGTTAACATGTATGTTGCCTTGTAAGGCGTGGGATGCGGTCAAGTTTTTCCATGGGTTAGAGAGGAGAGGTCTGAGATTTCAAGGTTCTATTTTAAGCTCGGATTTACCAAACAATTGGTATCATTTTGGTAAACCCGCATTGACAGTGCACTATAAATGTGAAACTTAAAGAAAGCACATTGAACTGAATTCTGGGCCGAGGAGCGGCTAGTCTAGCCTCAAATCAAGGCCGTATCCAGGGGGGGGGTTACCCGGTTTGAACCCCCCCCCCCCGAAATTTTTGACCGAGTCGAAAATAAGTTGAAAATTAGTAAAACCTAAGTAAAAATCAGTATAATTAGTCGAAAACTGAGTCAAAAATTAGTAACCCCCCCCCCCGAAAAAAAAAATCCTGGATCCACCCTTGCCTCAAATGGTCAGTTTTGTCCGGGCAGGCTAATCCTGGCAATGTGATTTTGAGCTAGGTTAGACTACCGTTTAGGAATTGCTACTTCTATCCTTACCCGACTTCAAAGGCTCTAGAAGTTTTTTTTTTAATTTTTTTTTTTAATCTCTCGCCACTTAGAAACAGGGGAGGATAGTAGTCGAGCAGGATTCCCTATGCTAAGCAGGGTTGCCACCCTGGCCTGGAAGAATTTACTAAATCTGAGAAGAAAAATTTACTAAATCGCATCTGTTTTTACTAAATGCTCAAAAAAAATTTTACTATAGGAGGATAATCAATAGGATTTGCAAAATCTTTTTTCCTTTTTTATTCTTTTTTTTCTCTTTTCCTCTTTTCTTTCGTTTTCATAGTATGATTGAAAATTCCGGAAACCTTTATGTTCAAAAACCCTTTTTTTATCATTTGGATGTACTACTGGATAGGCTTCATATTACAGATGCGGTGTATCCAAGACGTCAAACAATAGTCTGGAATCTTCGATTCTCTAAATCCTGCTGGTGAAGCCCGGCTTTAAATTTATCAATGGTCTTCAGGTCACAAAATTCAGATATATTGAAAAATTAAAAAACAATCAACGAAGAAAAACAGCTACAACTCATATTCACGAAGCAATTCAGGCGATAGAGTGCTTAGAGTCTGAGGTGTGTTTGAAGGTGACGGCTTTTGAAATTTGTCCCCCAGTTTCCGTTTTTAGGTTTGAAATCTAAACCCTTCAATTTTGCATTTTAAGAGGAAATTTGCCAGTTTCAAAACACTAATTGGGCTGGTCTTTAAATAAGGGATAAGCTGCTTACTAAGATTTCTGGCAAATTTTAAAGCAATTAATTTATGATTTTTTTGAACTGATTTCTTATGGATTCTCTCGTTCGTATTCAAGGTGATCAAAAATCAATACAATCTATGTCACTTCAAAACGGAAATGACGTAATCGGCTGCCGGTTTAGTTGTAAAAATATATAAATTAAAAAGTGCACCTCAAATTGGACTAGGACTGCCAAGAAAAATAAAACTTAATAACATGGAATAATTAGTTTTAAAAAAACACCATTGTGTTGATAGTCTTCAGGTCAGGCAAATCATACAAATCATAAAGTAAGAACAAAAATATGTAGTCGCAATTAAAAAAAAGTCGCACATAAAAGGCTTTAATCGTCCTCGGCCTCATCCGAATTTAAAGTATCCACTAGTGTCGAATTCTGACTTAGGGGATCTACTTATTTCCATTTCTTGATAGCCCGAGTCAAATTCCTGGGGATCACCCAGTCATGTACTCCACTTGACGACCTGAGAACAAGTTACTTCGTTTTCATCAGGGACGAAGCACTCGAGACACTTAGCCTATTCCTCTTTTTAGTTTTGATGACCAACTAAATCAAGAACTGTCTCTCTGCTCCGGCACTTGAATGGGGCAAGCTGCAGAGCCAGAAAAAAACTTGGGCAAGTATGAAAAAAGTTCGTTTCCAGCCGCGTCTTTAAAAAGGGACAAGGCTAACTAACAAACGTAGCAGCCGTTATGAGAGAATGGGAAATTTTTCTGAAAACAAATTAAGCCGGCATACCAGTCCTGACTTTAAAAAGTTTGCCTTTCAAGGCGAGTACCAAGAAGAAGCCAAGAGAAAAGTATAAATTTTTAAGCGCTAGGGTTGACGCGAAATCGCAAAAATGAGAGCAATAGAAGCCATAATATCTAACGTAATCGAAATCAGATTTTATAATGAATGTACCCTAATTTTTTCCCCCCTGAATTCATGGAAAATAACAAAAGTTTTGTTTACTACAAATCATGGCTTTTTACTAGATTTTGGGAAATTTACTAGATCCTGTAAATTTACTAGATTTTTTTTTTTTACTAGATCTAGGAAAATCCTACTGACGGTGGCAACCCTGATACTAGGTATCACATTAACCAGCGATTTTTTAGCACGACATGTCACACCCAAAGTTTACAAAAAACCTCATATATCTGAACCCAGGGTATATATACATAAAGATAAAAATATAGATTTTGCAACACAAGTTGTTTATTTTTGAAAAAAAAAACTTCTGCACTAAACCTACCTACATTCCGCACCAAGGTATCCGGATTCAATTTAAATTCTGTAGATCAAAGGAGAGCTTAAATCAACAAATCTTAGGCCGTTGACCCGTTCGACCCAGGGTTCAGATTTGTATTATTCAGATATCCCTCTTCTATTACAGACAGGGACTTAGAAACAAGAATCGTGCAGCATGTCCTTTTTTAGAAGCACCTAATTAGCACCTACTTGTGCTAATTGCTAATTGGTTTCCCACACTTTTTAACAGTTCAAGCAGCTCACATAAATGCAGAGCGCCATTCAGAAGCTAGCAATGATACCCTTGCTCATGGAAGAAAAAGAAACTGAAATACAAGAAAGGAAGAAAAACAGAGGGAAAATGAAAAAAATGTTGTGCATGTTATTGATATGAAAAGGAAAGGAGAGTAATTTAAGCTGGTGTTTTTTTGTTGTTGTTATTGCTTTTGTCTGAAGGGGGGGGGGGTACATTTATGCTACTATATTGGGTACTTACGTATTATCCACACACTCAAGAAGTTTGATTTGTTTGATCTGAGTGAACCGATTTTTCTCTCACATTCGATTAAAATTAACTTATTCTTTCGTGAAATTAACCACGATGCAGGTAAATTTTAATTAAATATTTAATTTACAGAGATGGTTAGGTATTTAATATAATGTGCTCTGAGCGGCCTGCATTCCATATTTCTTTGTTGTAGGCTAGTTTCAATAATTTTGTAACTAAAGTATTATATTGTCATCATATTTTGGTATATTATATTATGATTAACCTAAGCTCACTTCTTGAGTGTGTTCTGGATAATACGTCAGTACACCCTATATAGTGACTTGAATTATCGAATACTCTGTTATATGGCCTTGTTATGGTTATAATCAACCTAACTAAATATTTGTAATGGGCTGCCTATTTGGGTCTTTTGGCCTTTCAATTAAAATCCTTAAATTATAGGGTTTTTACTCAGATTAATCAAAAGAACTTTTTGCACAAAATAAGTTTTTCAAAAAAAAAGTTAAGAACTCCATTAAACCGAAAATGAACGAAAATACAATCAAATAATCTACCAAGCATACCAACTA
>JAQQPU010021122.1:0-10249 GCA_029168905.1 Artemia sp. Kazakhstan ARC1039 | reverse complement strand
AAAGGAATATATTTACGTTTTAGCTGAATATACTGGAGGATGTCCACGGAAAATAATTTTATTTGAAAATGTACTAAAATGGAACTTACATGGTAAATTGTAGTTGCCAAGGCTTCTAATTCATCAATATTATCCATTCTAGTTGTTTGCACTGTGTCACAATAGTTTCTGATAATTGAATCACATTGCATGTCCGTTATATACGAAATCTCAAGGGTGAATTGTTATGTAATGGGGAAAATCATATGTAAGCAGGTCTCTGATTGGCTGAGAAGGAGGATGTATCCGACTCGCTGATTGGCTGAGAAGGAAACACGTGATCTAACTGTTTCCGGGAAACTCATAACATTTGCTGAGAGCAACAACAACAACAAATGCTGTTTCCTATTTCTGGACACCATGACATTCGCCTCGAGCATGTACATGTCCAAAACAACAACAAATGCTGTTTTCTATTTCTGGAAACTCATAACATTCGCTGAGAGCGTGCACTTACAACAACAACAACATCAACACCTTTGGAAATTTAGGTCATTGACACACTTTGATTACGCAATCAATTTCTCAGAAATCTATTTCCCCTAGGGACTCTATGCCCATATTAGGACCATAAACCACGTGGTGATCGTGGGAGTTTTAAAAAAAAGTGTCCGGATCGGGACTCGAAGGGGTATTGTAATCGTGGGACCTTTACCCCCCCTTCTACTTGAAATAAAACTGGATTCAGGCGACCTCTCACATACCAAGGAAAAAATACACTGGGTAACAGAAAAAAAATTGCCAGGGGTTTTTTATTTGATTTAGACTAATTTTTGTGTTCTGAGTCCGAACATCACATTCATTTTGCTCTACTAGGTCACCTTTTTGAGATATAGCCATAGGCCTATATCAGAGGTTTTGAGTTCAATCATATTTTTTTTTGTAGAACATATCAAATTACAGAATTAGTTTATTTCTCTAAAGTATCTACATACGTGTATGCATGATTGCAGAGCTATTTAATTAGCCCTTAGCCAATCAAATTGATTCTAAATTTCACTGCCTGACATTAACCAGCATTTTTCTGTTTCTTTCATTTGATCGATATGGATTCGGCGTGAAGGTCATACAGGAATGACCCGGACGTTTTCTGCTACATCTGCAGAGATGACACACACTGTCAGTGGACAGTAGAAACATCATAGGATTTGTAAAGCGTGCCTACGAGGCTTACTTTGAAGTCAAACTGGGCGACCAAGATAAGTCCTGGGCACCGTGCACGGTGTGCAAGACGTGTGTGGAATACCTCCCGCAGTGGACAAAGGGCACGAAAACTCAACTGATGGTTGAGATTCTAATGGTTTGTAAGGAGCCGTTAGACTATTCATCGGATTGTTGCTTCTGTGCCATCAATACTACTGGCATCAGCCAGAAGAATCGACACAGCCTCCGGGACTCCGACCTTCCATCTACCCACCGTCCAGGTGCTCACTACAAAAAAAAAACTTTACCAGCGTCCACAAAGCTTCCCGACAGTGACAGCAAGGCCACCATTGCAGATGAGGGAGGATATACAGAAGAGAAGTATAAATCACAAGATAGTATGCAGCCCTTTTCACAATGTCAGCTTAATGATTTGGTTCGGGATCTCAGCTTGTCGAAGATTTCCTCAGAGCCGTTGGCGTCCAGACTCAAAGAGAAAATCTATTTGTTGAAGATGTACATATCATTTTCTTTCGTAGAAGACATGAGGACTATATGGGGTACTTCTGCCATGAGTAAAACCTTGTGTAGTGCAGAGATGTCGCCAGTATTCTCGGTAAACTCGTCGCTCCTCAATACGATCCGAGGGATTGAAAACTCTTCATTAACAGCAACAATCGCTCTTTGAAGTGTGTGCTCCTCCACAACGGGAACCAATTCACCTCAATCCCTCTTGTGCACTCCACAATTTTGAAAGAAAAAAACGAAGCAGAGAAGTACATGCTTGAATAAATCAAATATGAGCATCACCAATGGATCATCTGTGTCTACTTCTAGACGATGAACTTTCTACTAGGTCAGCAGTCCGGCTTCACAAAGTAATCATCCTTTATATGTATGTGGAACAGTCAAGACAGATCCCAGAAACATGTAAAGAAAGGGCCGCTGGCGCCAGAGCAGTTAGTAACTGGAGCGAGAAACATCATAAACGAACCTCTTGTTGACCGGGAGAAGATATTCATCCCACCGCTACATATGAAGCTTGGACTAATGAAGCAGTTCATGCGCGCTCTGGACAAGGATGGGACGTGCTTCACCTACATATGCAAGGCCTTTCCTTGACCGACCATTGAGAAGCTGAAGGCCGGCATTTTTGATGGCCCACAGATACGGCAGCTCCTATAGGACACAAAGCTCGAAAACTCAATGAAAACGCTAGAGTGGTGGCAAACCACGCGATACTCGTCAGCAGCATGATAGAGGCATTCCAAAAACTCGAATATTTGATGAGTGTAAAGATACACTTACTGTTCTCACGCATGGAGAAAGTCTCCACCAAGACATGCGCCAAATGAAGGAGAGGTACCAGGGAAGATGGGATGTAGTCATGATGGCGGACTACTGCTGGTCACTGAAGATAGACAACCCAGCAGCTGCTCACACACGGGAATAAAAAAAACACCGATTTATGCTGTGAACTCTAGAATTTTGTTAACGCTCATTATTTTATTACTATTATGAATTATGCTTATCAATTTTGTTGGAGTAAATAAAGATTAAATTTGAATATGTTAACGGTTATTTCTTGAGGAAAACATAAAGAATCGTTAGGGGTTTCTCAGCTGATGATCCGCAGAAATCTGTTTTTTTGCATGAAATAGATTTTTTTTAAATTTATGTAGCAAACAATTCTGACCTGATTGAGAAAAACCAAGGTCATTTTCAGACTCAGAGCATCAAAATTTGTCTAATTCAGTTGGAAAATTCTGGACGATTTTCGAAAAATATTTTTTTGTTACCCTGTGGAAAAACAAACCGTAAATCCTGATTACTTTATTATCGTTATTTTTATGGGCGAAATGGAGAAGATTGGGTCAAGGCTAACGACAAAAAGGCCCACAGCCTACAAACCCAAAAGAAAGAAAAAATCCAAGTAGTCGGGGGGGGGAGGGGCTACCATTAAATTTTCCCACCCTTACCATGTATCTTGGTAGTTGTCGGACATTACCCTCGTTGACTATGTCAAGCTTAACACCTATTTCATGTTATATCTACAACCGGTATTTAACCCAAGCCGGATGCTTCTCTATTAGATGGCTTTTCGTTTTCAGGGCCATCTACATTTGTGGCAAACTGGCATTCAGCTTTTTTTATTCGGGTGAGATGGTTCCGAAAATGACCAATACGTGTCTCAGCATATTAATTTTAGTGCATTACGTTTCTTTTTTGAGCATCTTTTCATATAAAAAAAAGTTACTTTGTGCGAATAACAGATCATTTTTACAGTCAAAAAACAAAAGTGCGCATTTTCTATTTTTTCCAATGTCCTGTAAAAATTAAGACGCGTAATATCTTTTGGAATATCACAGCTTAAGTTTGCGTCCGATTCGGTCCGTGGCAGAATCCAGGCACACTTCTCTGTGGCACGTTTCGGGGTTTTCAACCATCAGTTTTACAATACGGTATATCCAGTGGTGCATTACTACATTTGGCCTCAGGAAGAGGAAGTGTACTACTTTTAGCCTGAAGTGGAGGAGGGGTGTACGCAGCTGTTTTAACCACACGTGTCAATAATTAATTATAAGCCGTATTTTTTAAAGGAAAAAAAGAGTGAAAGAGATGAATTTTGAAAGGGTATTATTTGTTTTTTATTCTAAGCACTCAATTTATTATGTTTTTGCTTCATATCTATCTGCAGTAAAAAAAAAAAAAAATACTGAAAACTTCTGACCTGGACCAAAATCTAGTATTCGACAAGCATAAGAAGAATATACAGAAAAAATATAATAAAAGTAATGGAAAAACCAAAGGAGGACGACTTTCAGCCAATGGAAAAAAAGACAAAGCAGATATTCCGGCAAATACCTTCGCTAAGCTCCCCTCGGCCTTCAAAAAGGAAGGGAAAATAATGTATGTAAAACAAAAACTTTTGAAGTGAACTATACCGAAACAGAGAAATGACTGAACAAAAAATAGCCCAAATAAATGAAAGACCAAACAAAATTTAAAAGTATAAAATATAAAAAATATAAAAAATATAAAAGATAAAAAATATTAGATAATGAAATAATAAAATTAAATTAAATCAAAAGTCAAAAATAATATCATATTGAAAATCTAAAAAATAAATATAAACTAAACAATAAAATATTAAATTCATTGAATTCAAATTTTAAGTTACAAAATAAAATTAGAAATAATAATAAAGTTTTTTTTGAATGTACTCTTTTTTTTCTCCTATCTCTCTTTTTATTTTGAGTGTTTTTTTAGTCACTCTTGATTTCTCATTGCTTCGTTCAAAAGGCATTGCTTCAAAAATTAGACTGAACAAGACTTACTCCTTCAGCGATTGCTGCAACCTGTGTACAGACTTAATTTATGTTAAAATTGTTAATTCATTTTGGTTTAAAACGAGATGGAATGTAAGTTGAATATCATTGCATTAAATTATCATAATACTTCTACTGCTAACAACTCATCGCAGCATCAAGCCGCCTGAGGCCAACACAGTTACGCACGCTCCTCCTCCATTCCATTCTCCTCAAAAACTCCCTCTTTACACCTTCCTATTTCCCTTAAATCTTTCTTTACGACATCATTACACTCCAACCGCACTTCCCGGCTGAAGTGCCTCGAAACGAAGGTCAGCATCACCGGTTTGGACTTTTCTTGGCAACCACCAAAAGGCGGATCCAGGATTGTTATAGGGGGGGGGGCTCAAAATAGGTTTATCCTATAAAAAAATTAGGGGAGGGGCAAAATAGGTTGATCCGATAAGCTTGCGTTAGGAGCAAGTCTAATTAATGCAAACTTGAGTTAATTAAGAATATTACACTACTTAAGACTACGCTAGGCCCCCCCCCTCGCCCCCTGGATCTGCCACTGCAACCACCAGTATCTCTGTTTAAAATTTTGTTTTTCTTAGTTATTTTTCTAATAATTTTTACATTTTTCTCTCCGTATTTTTCATTTTTCAAAGAACGTCATGTATAGTCAGTTTGGTCTTAGATATTAACCAAAGTCTAAAGAAATTAGTTTACTTTGTCCTAGGACGTAATATCTATTTTGTAGCTTGGATAAACATTTTGCCTGGGTACTTAAATAAGAAAATCATATTTCAAATAAAACCAAGCCATTAATTCACCGTTAGTATATCTCGAATTCTGTTGTACTCATGTCAATAGTAACCATATGTGGCCTCATCAATTTTGAAGGTTGGATGACCCAATCTAAATGAAACATTGATCCAATTAAAATTCATAGATCTAGCATTATATCTACAACCTATAGGCACATGATTTATCAGATAACATGAACCCTGTATGACCAAAATTAATTTATATAAATTGTTGGTGACAATCGTGATCTTGAACCCGCATTCTTTTTTTTTCTTTTTTACTTCTAAATGTTGTTAATCCTCACAACTACAGGAGGGAACCAAAAGGTCTTCCTTTTTTACAGGGAATAGGATAAAAAATCAATAGGGTACAAAAGCTTTAAACACTCCTCAAAATTGTGTTTTTATTCATTTTTGTGACGTTTTTAGGAGTCGGACAAACATTCCGGGGAGGGGTTAAAACCCTTAACCCCCCCCCTCCCTGGATATAGCCTTGGCCACCACCCATCAAACAAAATAGTTTGCAATCAATTGTGATAATAGAAAGACAGTCTCAAATAACCGGCTTGGTCTCCTTCGAACACCTTAGGAAACCTTTTCTGGTGACACGAAAGAAAAACACAAGGAAATCGCCAAAACACATCAACTTTTTATCTCAATTTTTCAGAATTGCTCCTCCCAGTGTCGGCTGAAACTCATCTTACAACTGCTTAAAGATAGCCTTTATGAGGCAACTCAACCGATTACTTATTATGATAAGTACTTTGAGAAGTAGTGTGTGATAAATAGTTCTCTCAGTACGAGCGAAATTACGGAACATACACAGAAAATTGTTACGCGAGGCCCGTGACTCCGGTAGGGCACTACTTTAATAACATGGAAAATAGGCGAGCTGTATACAACATTATATAGATATCAGTGAAATTTCCAGACGTTGCGGGAACTAGGCCACGTGTCCCTCCCCTCCCCCCTTCCACCACGCTTACTTGAGACTATTGGAATAAAGATGCAAAACCAGCTTGAAGCCTGGCTAGCTCATGCGGGGAAGCAACAGATCCTTTTTTTGGAGTCACGGGTTTCATTCCAATGTAACGCTTTTTTTTCGGCTGGTAATGAGTAAAATATTGAGCATACATCCTATTCGAGTGAAAGTCAAATTTGCAGTGGAAAAATTAATTCTAGACTATTTTACGCGTCCAGGTGGATAATGAACTTGACTGAGGGAGAGCGGGATGTGTCTTTTATTTTCGTAAATGAGCATTTCCAAAGTTATAGTTTTGTTAAGTTCAACCTCTTCTGACTGATGGCTGGAGACTCGAACTGAAACTTTAAGGCAAATTTTTTGGAAGTTCAGCGGTCAGAGGAAAGGCGCAAGATATTTTGCTGCCAGCTGGTAAACGAAAGACTTTAAATTACCGATTGGCAAAATTGTATCCAGTGGCGGATCCAGGGAGGCGAGGGCTATGCACGCCCCCCTAGCGTAGTCTTGAGTAGTGTAATTTACTTAATCAACTTAAGTTTAAGTTAATTCAACTTGCACCTAACGCAAGTTTATCGGATCAACCTATTTTGCGTCCCCCTAAAATTATTTTTATCGGGTCAACCTTTTTTGCACCCCCCCACCCCTAAAAGAAATCCTGGATCCACCCCTGACCATATCAAGCATTTTTGTTCGGGGGGGGGGGGGGGTGGTATTTTTCGAGAGGGGGAACACCAACCAAACTTCACAAAACGCATCAAAAATTTGTTTATACACATTTTTTTAATTTTTGTTGCGAGCCGACCAAAAAATTTCGGGGGGAGACCCTGGATATGTCCTTACCAACTGACTATTTTTGTTATATTCTAAAATGTTTTCAGGAAAGGACTTATCAAACTTTAAGAGGAACAAGCGGAGGATTTAGGCAGGCGTAAATATGTATTGGATAAACTTTATTCACAATGTGCATTTACTGTTGTTGTTGTTTGTTATTGTTGTGTTGTTCCTTACCTTCACTAGAAGAATTTGCTAAGAAAGTAAGAAAACTTGTTAAGCGTGCGGTACAATCGAAAAGGTGATTCAACATCGGAATTTAAAGTTGTGGAATTTAAATATCTGGGGAGTACCTTAGCCTACATAACCCCGGGTCCTTTCAAAGAAAAGTCAAGTTTAGGATTGACTAAAATATAAAGTTAACTGATTCGATAAAATAGAAAATTAGGATGCTTCTTTTAGAAAGTTAGCAAAGACCTGGAAAAGTTAAAAGTACTTTTTGCGACTAAAGCTGAGGTTCTTGAATAAGGACGTCCTCTCCAGTGGAGAGGACGATGTTTCTAGTATGTTTCCAAGCCGTAATGGAGCGTGGAGAGTCTTCATGTTCCACTGACGTCTCGAAATTTTTGGAGGCGCCCACCTGCCCAGAGTCTCAGGCAAGTGACCCAAAACTTGAAAAAGTTGAAATTTACTCAGATTGCTGGGCAGAGTTGAGGCAATGAATAGATACAATTTGGAAAAGGATTGGAGACGGTGGGCATCCGTGAACAAGTGCTAAATTGAGAAAGGAATTTGGGACAATATTTGGATCAGAAATTGAAAAGAAAAGGGTTCGAATTGGGTGCTTAAAACGGATTTTAAGCATCCATTGGACAAAAAAAGTAGCAAATTCGGACATGTACCAGATGACGTCTCATGCTTTAATAGCCTGAATCTTCAAACATAGGAAGTAGAGGTATCTCTGGCCTTAGTCACTTGTCTGAACCTCGACTTCCCAAAGTCATTCTTCAGCGGCAGTCATGGAGCTCCAAAGCAAGGGGAAATCCCAAAACACATAACGACGCAACTATTAAATTGATCTACACATTTTCAGCGCCTCGCTTCAAACCGAATAGGAAGAAATCTGGGTAGTTCAATCGATGAGAAGGAACTCTTCTTGGATGCTTGGATGATCTTGCATGAGAGGAAACACTCTTGGGATCTCATCTGGAGGGGCAAGAGGGTCAAAAGTCCATTATCCCTGGTTTTTGCGGGTCTTCCTGAATTTCCCGGAAAAAAAAACTGACGTCCCCGATATCTAGTCGAAAATCAACGTTAACGAAATTTGAAGATTTGTTTTTCGTGTCAATGGGCGTATAGTTAAAGACGCTAATTCATTCATTTCACCAAGTATAGCCTTATTAGTTTCTGTCTTAGAGTTTGCCGTTGTTTGCTTATTGACTGTTCTATCCATATTTTTATAGCCAAAACCTAAATCATTATTTTTCATTGATATTTTGGAGAGACTTTTTTTTCTGGGGGGGGGGGGGGGGCGGGGGAAGGGGATTCGGGATAAGCCTAAAAGATTACGGATAGTGGAAGCCCGTATATGTTACAGTGGAAGCATATTCTATTAAACATAACAAGCTTAATCGGTCGGTTCTGTTTTCCTATATCTCATTTCATTTCTTGTCTGTTTTCTCATTCTTCTGGTTACCTATATCTATTTTTTCCAATATTTTATTTCCTATGTCCGTCTGTTTTCCTAGAAGGCATCCTTAGTTCCTACTATTCCAAAGATGTGTTATGTTGATGTGTAAAGATGTGTGTTAAAATACAGAAACCGCGTCTAGCGGTTTCAATTAGAAATAAATTATTTATTTGTAATAGAAATAAAAATTAGTAAATTAAAATTATAATTATCAATTAAAATTTATTATTACAAATAATAAATTAAAATTATTAGAAATAGAATTTTTTAATGTGACCATTATTAATATTCCCCTACAAGTGTCATTTTTTTAGGGTTGGGGGGGTCTTCAAAAGAATTTTTTCGGGGGGGGGCCTTACAAAAAACTTTAAAAAATACATTAAAAATTTGTTCATATTCATTTTTGCTACGTTTTCACGAATCAGACAAACATTTTGGGAGGCGGTAGGGGGGCTCAAAACCTCTAAAACCCTCCTGGATACGGCCTTGGCTAAGGGACTTAGTCTCCTGCACCATAAGTATCGAATATGGTCGTATTGACTCCAGTGTTACCATATGCCAGATATTATATTTTTTCCTATTTTCCAAGCAAATATACGCCGAAGGTGCAATTTTTCAAAACCAAACGCTGAAAAATTCAATGCACAGCCACATAAGAAGAACCCGTAAAAATAGTGCAAATGCACTCTGACTGGCAAAACCACTGTATATATAATATAATGTTACAGTGGACAAAACTGACTCTCTCGACCCGTTGCGGTGTTCAGGTTCCTGTGGCTAGCATGATTTTCACTGACCATATTAACGCTTTCCATGGTCTCGTATTTTCCAAGAGTTCCGCCAAGGCTATATTCAGGGGGGGGGTTGGGGATTTGACCCCCCCCCCCCCAAATATTTGTCCGACTCGTAAAAACGTAACAAAAATGCTTAAAAAAATTGATACGTTTTTAAATTTTTTTTTGTAAAGAGCTCCCGAAAAAATAACCTCCCTCAGGCAAAAATCCTGGATGCGACCCTGCGCCAATTACTGAATTAACTCTCTTAGGAAAACGTAAAAATGGCACAAATGCACCAATATTGACTGACTTTCTCATGCTCCTGACCAATTTAGTTGTTCAGCTTCCTGGAACTAGTATTATTTCCTCTGGTTGCATTATCACTTTCTGGGTCCCATACTCCCCGAAGACTTCCACCAATTTCTAAGCTTCCTCTTTAGGAGGCCGTTTGCTTGATGAATGAAATTTTCTTTTGTTTTCCTGAACGAGCCTGTCAATTTTTTAGTTCGTGTTCTGACATTTGTGTGTTCCTTAGGACCCTAATAGTCTTTGACAAAGTATATTGGAGCATTAGTTGCGTTGTCCTAGCATGAACGTAAAACTTTTTTGAAGCTAAGATTTACAGCACAGCACACTTCATCTAGTGGTTCATTCCCA
Source organism: Artemia sp. Kazakhstan ARC1039 (assembly GCA_029168905.1). NCBI lineage: Eukaryota > Metazoa > Arthropoda > Branchiopoda > Anostraca > Artemiidae > Artemia > Artemia sp. Kazakhstan ARC1039. The sequence continues at coordinate 74 of JAQQPU010021122.1, read as the reverse complement.
GGATGGATTTGAGCAAGGCCGCACCCAAGTAGATTGCTAACTACCATTTCTGCCACTTTACGTTCCTTCCGGTT
>JAQQPU010021121.1:4112-14945 GCA_029168905.1 Artemia sp. Kazakhstan ARC1039 | reverse complement strand
TTTCCCCAAATAACATCTACATCTTACAACATCCGAGGACGCATTAACTATCATAATAAAGTAAACATAAGAAACAAAAAATAAACAGAACAAAAAAACAAACCGGTCGATATGTATACGCATATCAACTCTCAAAATAAAACTCAGTGGGCTTAATATGGCACACAAATTCATTTATAAGCAAATCAAAATTTAATAACCTTCATAATTGAAAACATTTCATACAACCTCTTAAAAAAATAATTTCCAAACACTATAAATAACTAGCTCAAAACCACTATTTACATTTTTAACGCTTTGAACCATTCAACCTTTTCAACGTTACCACCTGATTTAATAGAAAGGACCGGCGGTACCACGGGTGGTATCCAGCATTCAACACCTCTCTCCATCAAATATTTTCTTTTCACCACCAATTCCTTTCTAATTTGGCGCACCTCTCTACTAACATCATCACTAATAAAAACTGGTTTTCCAGACTGCAAGTCTTTTCCTCTTAATTTCTTTGCATTTTTCATTATACCATATCGGTCTTCATAATCTGTAACTTTGATTTTGATGAAGTTACTCGCTTCTTGTACCACTGAAAATGGAGGAATATTCTTCACTTCTATTTCTAATCCCTCATTCAGCACTTTTTTAATGGTATTTTTTGCATCTGACAATGAATCAGTCCTCACATTCCAAAACAATATGTTATTTTTTCTTTCCATATGCTGCAACACAAGAGACTGATTTTTTAATGATGTAACTTGTGTAAATAAATCATTCATGAGTTTATCCTGATTTTCCATCTTAGACTTCAAAGTATCTACCCGATTATTAGTTTCTCTTGCATCACCTTCCACACGCGTGCATCTTTCTCCCAATTCACGAACAGTTTTTTGTATATTTTGCACATCAGTCTTCACACTATGAAGGGACTCTCTAATTTCTTTTACGTCTGATTGTAAAGTTTCCAACAACTCCAAAATTCTCACAATATTTTCTGCATTTGTTTTCTCACATTCCTGTCGTAAACATTCGCCACTGGAATCCAGAATAGAATCTTCCGGCGAAGGCCTTTTCTTCCCTGTTAGAATTTTTGGGGTTGACGTTAGGCTTTCATTTGATTTATCCCCACTCTCATTAACACCGTCGGTTTTTACTTTCTTATCATTTCTCTTTCTCCCCATTCTCATGGACGATTACGGCAAAAAAATTTCCAAAAAAGGCAATCATCAGTCAATATATGCCACACGGTTCAAGCGTTCTTTATATTTTCATATTTACTGTGACATTTTGTTATTATTTATTCGTTCATTTCACTGGCCACTACTAGCCCACTTCATTAACTATATTAACGGAATGATTGCATAACCACAATCTTCAAAATAAAGGCAAAGTTTTTTCAAAGTCATTCGTTACTTGTGTAATAATATATTAGCTTAACATACTTCTTTCAGTCCACGCAAAAATCAATAGGCTCCTTGTCCAGGTTTATCACAGGTAAGCAGGTTATCCGTGAGATGTAATTTATCAAATGTAAACAGTTAATCCGTGAAATGTACTTTTTATTTGAGATGTTAACTGTCCAATGACTGAATGAAGACTGGCAAAAAATTTTTTCTTCTGGCAAAAAATACGTTGCAGATATAGTTGCAGATTTTTGCAGATATGAGCTTGAAACCTATGTAATAGGGTTTTCTGATACGCTGAATCTGACGGTGGGATTTTCATTAAAATTCTTTCACTTGTAGGGGATGTTTCCTCCCTCTTTAAAAAATCAGGTAAATTTTCTCAGGCTCGTAGCCTTTGATGATTAATACTAAGCTTAATAAAATTTATATATTTAGAATCAGTATTATAAGCCCATTCTTTTGATACATTTATTGACATCAAAATTCCGTTTTTAAAAGTTTTGATTACTATTGAGCCGTATCGCTTGTTTTTTTTTATTATGTATATGTTATTACGTAAATGAGGGGGTTCTCTCCTTAGTCAATACCACGCTCTTTACGTCAAAAGTTAAAAAAAAAATTCAATTCACAAACCCCTGAATCACAAAGGCCGTTTAATTAGAAAAGATAGCTCTTTTGAAAGCACTAAAAAAAACTGTAGCGTAAAGATCGAGGTATAGACTTGGGGGAGCACCCCCTCATATACGTAATAATTTCTGTTCGTTATAAGTTCTAATGTTGCTTCTTACTTTCAATTGAAAAAACTTGTTTTTTTTTAATTTAATTTCTGATCGTTTTTTAAATAATGCTTGGAAATCCGGCGCACCCTTCATAGAAATGTCCCTTACCCCAAAGAAACATCCTCCACGGAAAGATTCTCCCGAGTAACCCCCTCCTCCAGCCCCCCCCCAACCAGACAAAAATCCTTCCTGAAAATGTCTGTAGGCCTATACTTCCCAATAACCAATAAAATATGTAAGCAATGGGCAAAGTTCATATATTGCAGCCCTTCCCCTGGGAATTGTGGGGGATTAAGTCATCCTAAAAGACATTTATTAGATTTTCGACTATGCTGAACAAAATGGCTATCTCAAAATTTTGATTGGGTGACTTTGAGAAAAAAATGAGCGTGGGAGGGGGCCTAGTTGCCCTCCATTTATTGGAGGGCACGCATCTCCATTTATTGGAGGGCACGGTGACCTTTCTTCGAGCAAAAAATGCAAGTTTCCACCTTTTTGCAGATAGGAGCGTGAAACTTCTTTAATAGGGTTCTTTGATAAGCTGAATGTGATGGTGTAATTTTCGTTAAAGTTAATTAAAAATGCAAAATTCCACATTTTTGCAGATAGGAGTTTGAAGCTTCTGTAATAATGTTCGTTGATAAGCTGAATCTGATGGCGTGAATTTCGTTAAAGTTAATTAAAAAAATTTGCAATTAAAACAAAATTTTATTGTTTAAAAAAATTGAGTTGTGAGAAAGTCAAACTTTAGCGTAAAGAGCGAGGCTTTGAGGAGGGGACAGCCCCTTTCATATACGGAATAATTTCTGTTCGTTTTATAAAAACAGCAATCATGAAAAATATATACGCCATCATGTGTATTTGGATACTACATGATACTACATGGGTATGGCACAACTATAAAACTATTAGTTTTAATGTGGACACGGACTTCGCCAAATTATGGCGGTAAGTGCCTTTTGACTTAGAAGGCAATAAAACTGAAGAATATTTGCAAAAACAAGGAATTACAATTATGCAAAACACAAAAAGCAACAAGTTCCTAATGTTTTAAAGAGGAAACAAATGAACAAATATTCATATTTTTTTAATACGTATATTAGGGGGTTCACCCCCTAGTCAATACCTTGCTCTTTAAGCTAAAGTTCGAATTTTGTTCCAATTCTTTAAAAATGACCCCTTAATCACAAAGGCCGAATAATTAAAACAAAATTTGCAGATTAATTTTACTTTTATTTGGTTAAATGGCTTTCTCGAAACTAGTTTAATTTTATCTACGAACGTTTTTATTAGTAATAAATATACGTAACTTACGAATTAACTTATGTAACGAACTTCTATGTGCATATATTTTTAATACGTATATTAGGGGGCTCGCCCCCTAGTCAATACCTCGCTCTTTAAGCTAAAGTTCGAATTTTGTTCCAATTCTTTAAAAATGACCCTTAATCACAAAGGCCGTTACTTAGAATAAATAGCTTTTATGAAAGTACTAAAAAATCTTTGGCTGAAAGAGCGAGGTATTGACTAGGGGGTTAACCCAATAATACACGTAATATTTTCTGTTCGTTTTAAGTTTTGATGTTACTCCTTATTTTCAGTTGGAAAACTTGTTTTTTTTTATAGTTATTTTCTGATCTTTTTTTAAATAATGCTGGGAAATCCGGCGCCCCCTTCATAGCAATGTCCCTTCCCCTAGAAAAACTTCCTTCATGAAAAGATCCTCCCATATAATCCCGACCCACCCCCAACCCCCACTACCAGAAAAAATTCCCCCTGAAAACGTCTGTATACTTCCCAACAACCAATACTATATGTTAACATTGGGTAAAGTTCATAACTTTCAGCCCTCCCCCTGGGGGCTTCGAGGGATTAAGTCATCCTAAAAGACATAGTTATAGTATTTTCGACCATACTGAACAAAATGGCTATCTCAAAATATTGATCGGGTGACTTTGGGAAAAAATGAGCGTGGGAGGGGGCCTAGTTGCCCTCTATTTTTTTGGTCACTTAAAAAGGGCACTAGAACTTTTAATTTCCGTTCCAATGAGCCCTCCCACGATAGTCTAGAACCACTGGGTCGATACGATCACCCCTGGAAAAAAAAAAACAACAACAAATAAACACGCATCCGTGATCTTTCTTCTGGCAAAAAATGGAAAATTCCACATTTTTCTAGATAGGAGCTTGAAACCTCTACAGTAGGGTTCTCTGATACGCTGAATATGATGGTGTGATTTTCATTAAGGTTCTATAATTTTTAGGGGGTCTTTCCCCCTTTTTTCGAAAATCAGCCCAATTTTCTCAGGCGCGTAAATTTTGAGAGGTAAGATTAAACTTGATGAAACTTATATATTTGAAATCAGAATTAAAATCTAATTCTTTTGATGTATCTATTTGTATCAAAATTCCGTTTTTTAGAGTTTCGGTTACCATTGAGCCGATGTCTAGTCACAAACTATTTAAATGCAAAAGCCAAAAATACAAGTTAAAAAATTGCTTGATTTTTACTTTATTTTTCCGCTGTTTCCCACTTGCTAGCGTTGATTTGTCAGCCAATAGGAAGAGAACATCACTTTTGATTGAATTCAGTTCTGTACATCATTATGACTTTCGGATTGAAATATGAAACCGTCAAGAAGAAACTTTTGGTCTATGAGGAAGAAAAATATATTCAGAAGGTGGCTGAGTTTAAAATATCGGTAAGTAAATGTTGCATATACAAGGTTCATTCCATCGAGTCCAGAAGCTTTTAAAGTCGCTTGCGATGATTTCTGATTTTACATCCCCTTCAGTGCGAAATTTATGGGAAAAAATTGTTTTTTTTATGTACAATGTTTAGGAGACAAATTCTCGATTAGACTTCCCAGGCACGTACAATGTAATTTTGTGGAGTAGGATGCAGAAAAGGCCTAGAAGCTCTAAACAAACAAGAGAAATTTCTATGTTTCAGGTGAGAGGATGTTTCGTGATTTGGAAAGAGGATTAATTACTTGCCTCAAGGATATCCAACAGAGGAGGCGAACAAGCTTAAAAGCTTTTTTTGCTTTGTTTTTTTGGGCAGGGGGAGGGCTAGAGGGGCCTTTCTAGCGCCTGATCTCCAGCTTACAGACCTATAAAGCTCAGAAGAAGACATCCCAGGGCCTTGACACTGGAGTTCTGGTATATAATGATATGCATTAGGCTTTACTTCGGCTTTTTTTGTAGTAGTTTCTCTACGGAACAAAAATATATATTCCTGAGCTGTTCTTAAGACTTGTGAAGTTATAACTATCCTTATATAAGCTGTATAAAACAGAGCACTTCCAAAAGACTATATGAGAATAAGAAAAATGTAAAGAAAGTGGAGAAAGCATAAGATATGAACTAAGGAGGTGTGAAGTGGGACCTTGGATAAAATTACAGAGGATCTGGAAGATGCAGCTAAACGGTATAGTAGCAAAATGTTGTATTTGCATGTTAATAAATTGAGAGGGAGTAGTCAGTCCGGATTTGTCCCAGTGTGGCTCAATTGCGCTTTCTAGGGCTATAATGAGAGAAAGGTTGAGATGGCTAGGGCACGTTCTGCGGATGAAAGATGACAGATTGCTGAAGGTTGTCCCTTTCGGCCAACCGCTTAGGGCTAAACGGAAAGCAGGTTTTCACGGTTGCGTTGGAATGATGTAAAGAAAGATTTAAGGGAAACAGGAACTTGCTGGGAGGTTGTAAAAATGGAGGCTTTAAATTGATCAAGATGAAAGGGAGTGTGCGTAACTGAGTTGGCCTCAGGTGGCTTGGTGCTGCGGTGAGTTGTTAGTTGTAGTAATTGTGCTTCCAATACATCAGTGATTACTTTCCTTATGTGTATATATGTTGTGAATGATAGGTTTATCAACCAGCATTCTTTTTTATATTTTATTTTTTAAATTTCAAGAAACCGCAGCATGGAGAACAAAAGTATGATTTTTCAACCTCATCTGACATACAGAAGAACTTTCAGTAAATCCTAAAATAAACGAAGCAGAGATTTTGGTAAGCGGTTGTGGTTCTTCTGGTATCCAAGTATCCAACTCGAGATACTACACAGAAAGATGTGCCACTTAGTAGTTTATTAATTTAAAAACACAAAGCTTTTCTGAGGAAAGTAAAGAGCGAAGTTGAAACTCAAAACGGACAAAAATTATTTCTTAACAGCCTATTTAATATTTATTAATATAACTAGTACAAATAAACCAACTAATTATGTTTCTCTATGCTTTTAAGATTATACAAAACTAGCCCTTTACTGAAAATACAAAAGTCAAGTATAAAAAACAGGATTATTGATTTAAGAGTCAAAAGTGAGTATGTAGCCTGACAAAATTAACCGAATCTATAAAGCTTTTCATAGTCTTACACCCAGTTGTGACATTAGTAACTTTCAGTATACAATTAAAACTATCTTAAAAACATAAGCGTAAAACTAAATATTTTTTAATAACCGCGAAGTAATTGAACAGCATACAGAAATATTGGATTTATTTATCAAGCAGCATTTTGCTCTCACCAGCTATAATACCAATAGTTGGTAATATACAGTCTTAAATTGTAAGAAATACACTATAATATCACTTGAAATGAAGATCAAATAAGACATAATATGAACTCTGGAAATCCGATTATTTCTCTGTTTACACGAGTGAATTTCAAGCTATGATACAGATTCTAAAGCTAGTCTATAGTCCTAATGCTATCAAGATGGCCTTACTTCGAACTTGTTTACAAACTAATCATGACATGACCTTTTAAGAACCAAAACGAGAGCCAGTCATTGAACTGAGCCATTGTGCAGAAGTGATACCAAATAAACGTAAAAAATAAAGACAATCCTAAAATGGATTGTTGCTTTATCTTAAAAGGGATTGATAATATTTTGATTCTATAAAAAGTGTCCTTAATTGGTTTGCTTTTACTGTACCAAAACTCCTATGTTATTTTGTATTTTCAGTATAGCACTAGTTTTGTATAATCATAAAAGCATAGGGAAACATAATTAGTTGGTTTATTTATACCAGTTATATTAATATATATTAAATAGGCTGTGAATTAATAATTTTTGTCCTTTTTAAGTTTAAATTTCGCTCTTTACTCTCCTCGGAAAAACTTTGTTTTTTTTTAAATTAATCTTTGTTCGTTTTTGATTAAAACTTAATGCAGAAACAACGCTGCCATGATCTTTCTTATTTATACGGAATAATGTATGTTCGTTTTAAGTTTTAATGTCACTTCTTAGTTTCAGTTGAAAACTTATTTTTAATATAGTTTCTAATTATCACCGATCTAGGGGAGATAAAACAGCTCTAAAAAATGCTGCAAACAACCTTGACAACCCGATGAGCAAAAAGCTGTTTTTACTCGGCCGACTTAGCCTGAAAAAGCCATAATGAGGACAGGGCTTTATAAATCACCTACTGACGAGCAGAAACTAGAAGGCTACTGTAACAAAAGAAAGCTGTTTAAGGGCTCATTTAAAAGCTTATATTTATACTTAATCGCTTTTTATGGATTTGAATTGATAGCACATTCCCACAAAGTGCACTTTCGGTTGTTTCCCCAACTTTTTTAAATGAAACAAGTGCCTTTTCCAATGAAATGACCAAAAAAAGGTGATTTCGAAACCTATACTAGGGAAGAGCAAAAATAACGTCCCTTCCCCTCAATTACTGCCGTTAGAACAAGTACACAGGCTTCATCACAGAGTGAAGTTCGAAGGTTCAGTTCAAAACTGTTGATCAATCAAGCTTGATTTTTGGTAGATGTTTGGTTGAAAAGTTTTTAGTTTTAGTTAATTTGTTTACGCAATAATCTTTTACTTTTAATATGACTAGTGGATTTATGAAACTTACTAAGAGGGTCTGGAGGTGGAATATACGTGAGGGGATTTTATAAACATCCAGTTAAGGGCTTTGGACCATAATTATTGCAATGGTTCCGTTTTAGGCTTCCAAACTCTCCCACTTAAGAAGTGGTACCAAAAGTGCCGTTTTTAGTGCTATATGGCACTTTTGGATGGTAAAATTGATACATAGTACGTAGATATGAGTAATAGGCTTAAAATATGCCTTCCCGGGATATGCCTTATAAAATGAGTGCATCACGCTTACAAAAACAGTGGATTATCTGAAAAGTAATCATAAGAAGGGACAAACCATGATTGAAAAAAAAATCTAAGCTGGAATCGAACGCATGATAATCTAACTTGAAGTCTAGTGCTGTACTGACAGAATCACGCCTCTAATAATGTAATTTAATATATTGGTGTTTGTAGGACTTTAATTGTGTAGCTTATTAAGGGGGACTGGAGGAGGAAGTTGCAGGAGGGGTTCCTGCAAACCTCCAGTTAAGGGTTTTGGCCCATAACTATTACAATGATACTGTTTGATGCTCCCAAGATTTTCCACTTAAGAAGTGGCACCAAAAATGTTGATTTCAGTGCTATATCTCACTTATGAATGGTAGAATTGATAAAAAGCAAGTAAATATGAGGCAAAAGTTTTCATATGAGCCATTAAACATCACTCTAAAAAGTTCTAGTAGCCAACTCGCCCTAGCTTTTCCACTTGAGATATGGCACGAAAAGTGCCATTTTTAGTGCTATTTGAAACTTGAAGATAGTGGAATTTATAGGAAGAACGTAAATATGAGTAATATTTTTTATATGAGCTATCAAAAATCTATTTAAGATGTTCTGGTAGCCCGCTAGCCGCACCCTCGAGAAACGGCAAAAAAAGTGCCTTTTTTCGTGCCATATGGCACTTGCACACGACGAAATTTATATAAACCACGTACATATGAGAAATAATTTTTGAATGAGCTCTTAAGCATCTCTCTATGATGTTCTAGTAACCCGCTAGGCCTGGAATAAAGAAGCAAAAACGACCGTTTTAAGATTTTTAACTTTTAGTTACTATGCGCTGTGGTTCGCTCTTTACTATTTTGGAGCTAATACTTCAACCATTCGAAAGAGTTCATTGCAGATTCTCCTCAGAAACTAGTTAACGTTAAAATCTGTGAAATCTAATAGATGGTGGAATTTTTAAAAACCTAGTAAATATAAGCAATAGCTTGTAATTGAGCCATTAAACATCTATCGACGACGGTGTGGTAGCTTACTAACTTACTAAGGGGGCTGGGGGAAATTGTATGTGAGGGGTTCTTGTAAACCTCCAGTTAAGGGTTCTGGAACATAACTATTACAATGATATCTGTTTTGTACTTCAGAGCTTTTCCACTTAAGAAGTGGCACCATAAATTTTGTTTTCAGTGCTATATCGCACTTACGAATGTAAAATTGAAAAAAAAAAACACGTATATAAGAGCAATAGCTTTCAAATGAGTCATTAAACATCACTTTTATAAGTTCTGTTAGCCCAATAGCCCCACACTGTAAAAAAAATTGTTTGAGATTCAACAAAAATTGTTTGTAATGTTTATCAACAACAAAATAGGAATTTCAACAGCTGAAATAGAATATTGGAAACCATTTTCGAATTCCATGGTCATTATGGAATTTCCAATTTGTTGAGAAACAAAAATGTTGAATTACCATACCCGAATTGAATATTCAATTTGTTGATAAAACAACATGTTGGATTTTAAGATCCTTATTGGATTTCCATCTTGTTTGCTGGATTTCGCACTAGCGTTGTTCAATTTCCTACGTCTACAGTCTAATATCTAGTTCTCGGGATTCATTTTCCCTTTCTTCTTTCTGAAGCATCAATAAATACCAAAAAAAATAATCTCATTTATTTTACAAGAACAGAAAATTACAACAAAAAATTTCTCCCAGATAATATGACACCTCTTAACGACTGCATTTTTTCATGGTGGAAATCGGTAAATCAATGGCGTAGTAGCAGGCCGACAGAAGACACTTGAGTAAGAAATATCTTCCAATGAGGAAAACAGTGACACACGGACCTGAAATGAAGATGAAATCAAATTGAGGCACAAATAAAAGAAATCCTTGCACCCTTTTTTCTACCTCCAGAGCTGAACGGTTGCAATATTAATGCCACGAATCCTGTCTTTTCTGAATACCTTTGACTTACTCAGCAGATCTCATCAAATTTCTTGTTCGCCGCCTCATCAAATCTGTCTGTTATAAATTTGAAACCTTGCAAAATAGATCTTCTGCTTAGATGAAGTACAACAAAATTTTTTTCAGCTTCACATCTTTGGTCAATCCCAATTTATAAGGTTTTAAAGATATGCAAATACATTTCCTAAATTTTGAAGAAAAAAACATTGATATGGCTTAAAATTCTACTCAAATAACAGGAATTGCATTTTCGGAACTAACCCTTGAGAAAGAGAAACTTATAACTGAAAATTAAGGTAAATGTTGTTTTGTCAAAATTTCCATAAATATAGACCTGTCATGTAGGCAAATTTAAGGACCATCTAGAGGGAGAAGGAGCGGAGGTAGGTACTTCAAAATACCTTCCCGGGACATACTTTGGTACTTATGTACTATATGGAGCACACGCGCTGTATTATATAGGGAAGATGCGGGTTTCTTTCGAAACATGTTTCTTTCAATAGAGAAATGGATTGTAAAGCGTGGTTTGTTATTGGGTTTACAATATTTCAACAATTTTTTTTTTTTTGGGGGGGGGGGGGTTTAGGGAAAA
>JAQQPU010021120.1:0-14947 GCA_029168905.1 Artemia sp. Kazakhstan ARC1039 | reverse complement strand
GGCTATGACGCTGCAACATGCGTTTCTTAAACAGCACGGACGTGCGTGAACAATGCAGGCATGAAATATGTTGTAAAATTAGACCTCAAACTTAATAATGTAGAGTAACCTATGTTAAAGAATTGTTTTAAATCTAAGAGAGAATTAAATAAGGGTTGAAGAATTAAATAAGCCTTTTATCGTTGTTTCCTTTCTCAAAACAAATTTGAAGACATCTCTGTTTTAGATTTCCCAATGGGAATTGTACGTATATGAAACCAACATGATAATAATGTCGTTTTATGTAGTAATATCAGTGTATCTTTATATTGTCTTGTAGAGTAATCTTCACCCTGAAATGCACCTAATTGTATTGTTTATTATATATTATGACTATTTGTTTTAAAGAACTTGTGATTGTTTTTATTACAGGAAGTGGATCGACATATTGGAAATCGATTATTACAATGCGTTGTCCAGCGCAGATACAACCTAGTAGCATCTATTTTCATCATACCTCAACCAACGAAGAGTACTCACCATACACTCCAGGCTTAACGTGTTTTAGTGAAAAGCTAATCAACTAATAATAATTCAGAAAAGCTGCTTTTTTCAACACAGCACAGGAAAACGAGCTCCAATTTGTCACTAGCCGTTTTGAGAACTCTAAATTCACAACAATTGTTGATCCTTTGTCCAAAAAACAAAATTAAAATCTGGCTTAGAATGCTGACTCGGCTAGGGGGACCTTTGGGAGGTACAATCGGAATGTTGACTCCACTGTCTAAAATTAGAAACACATTCCGAGATGAAATAAGTCTCTATTTGGATATATTGCGCGAGGCTATCGACCCTGTTGTAATGGCACTCCTGTATCAAACGCACTCTTTTATATAATGCTAGTTTGGTTAATGCTAATGAAATAAAATAAAATAGGATGAATATATAATAGTTTAGAAACAAATTTGGGTTACATATTTGCACATTAGATGGGGGGGGGGGGGTAAAGCATAGCATATATTATTACGTGACCTAACATAGGTACCTCCCCCCTCCTAAACCGAAAAAAACAACAGTTTAAATATCGTAAACGCAATGAAAACCACGCCTTGCATTGCATCGCTCTATAGCGGTCTCTTGATGGGCGGGTTTCTCGTGACTGGGTTCCATTGCAGCATATAAAATAGTACGTTTAATAAAGGAGTACCGTTGTACAAAACGCCAATGAACCAGCCAAGTGAAAATCTCACATTCTTGTGCTGTGTTGAGAAGGAAATCCTAGCACTTTTATTGGTCGATTAGTTTCCCATTATGCCCATGAAACACCAAAAAAACATCATAAGACTATGTGTAAATTTCAGACTGGAAAAGTGACTGAAAAATAAAGAAGAAGAGATTTCAAGGTAATTTACACATATTAGAAAGTTGTTGTCAGAGATGTGAAATTGATTTTTTTTTTTTCTTGAATTGATCAACAGCAATTGAACTTATTAATTTTCAAGTAATTATGTGTCAACTATTGGTTCTCATAATCTTGGTTCAATAAATGCAATTTGATTCTAATGATTATAACAAAAGCGAGCTCAGAATAATGACAATAGTGTTGCAACGGTTTAAAAAAAAATTACTTTCCCCTGTATGAGTTTTGTCAGTTTGTAGTGCTGTATACTGTAACATCTTCTTTCTCCAAATATGATACACATTTCATACCACGCGTATAGGGACCGAGCAAATACGTCACAACCTGAGTTCAGTTGCTATTCGTGAATTTAAGAGTCGTGAATTTAAGACACCGAAACAAAGGTTTTTCCATAGGCATGCCGTGATGTGTACATAAGAATAGCGCATGCCCGAATGCGGAGTATGGATCTTGTGTGGTTTTAAATGTGTTTCACTTTTTTTAACGGAGAGTATAGCTTTTGTTGATACTATATATTCTCTATACTGTGGTTTGTAGACACCAAACTTCCACGTTACGGAGCCAAAATCTTCCCTGCAATACAGGAAAAACTTTAAACAGCAGCCAGAAAATCAGGGCCCTTCAAATGGTTCTTTTCAAAAATTCAAGCAAATCAGTGCATGTCTCAAAATAACTTACTTAAATAAAACAGAATTGTTTATTTGAAATTTATATCCTCCATACAAAATCCCGTTCCTAAGAATACAAACACCTAATGAACAGCATTACATTAGGTAGAATGTCGTTTTCTTATATTTTTTTGAAAATATTTTCAACAGCTTGTAGCCATTGTTCCTACTCCCAAAATTAAAAATTGAGGTAAAAGAGATAAAGCATCGGGGGATTTTGGAGATTCCAAAACTCTTGGTAGTTTTCAGTTAAAAAAAATATTAAGCGCTTATGCCTATTGCCGAAATTTTAACAATATGCACTTTGTTTTTGCTAATAATTTACTAACAGTTTTTTTTTCTATTTAGGAAAATTTAGGATGATTAAAGGTATAATTCTAAATCCTTCCTTCAAAATAAAGTTATATGCAGTAAAAGCCTTCTGGATGTTGAGCCCTTGTCACCTGACTAGTCCCATATCTATTACTTAAGAGGCAGTTATCTCCAATATTTGATACCGCTTTTATATTTAAACTTTAGTCGCTCCGTTTGTCAATTTCTGAGTAACTGAACCACCATTTGCACATATAAAGATGCGGTTTTGTTCATTAAAACTGATTTTATTGTATTTCTCAGAAGAAGCCAATAATTAGGCCTCACAAATCTTTGTCCCCCAGAAGCAGTGTTGCTGTGTCAAAGTTTTTATTTGTACCTAACAAAGCTATTAAGATATACTTTTTCGGGAAAAAATATACCAGACACCAAATATTTTAGCACGAGTTACGCTTCGCGCAACACACGCATTTTCCTTCGAACAGTACTCTCTACAAAATAAATAACCAAGGCAGGTAATCTGCACCTTTATCTATTTATGTATTACTAATAGATCAAACTTTAAGTATAATTAAAAAGGCCTACCTTAAGGATGGAACTAAATGGGCCTCGTTCTTGGGCCTCGAGTTTTAAACCTGATGTCAGCTTCTTGAAACGAACAATTGGAAACGTACGTTTACACAGAGCCCAAAAAGTCCCTTCAAAGTCACAAAGAGGAGAAAGACAAGTCACGAGACATCATTGTTTTTGTAATAATGAACAATGAGAGTCCTAATTCCGGCTATGAAAAAAATGCTGAATTTTCGGTACTTGTGTGTTATATAATACACTCTCGGGAACTTGTATCGTGAACATGAGGTAATACTCAGTTTTCACGGTATTTATACCAGACAATTAGCTTCGGCTCGGGGGGAAACTGCGTTATAGCTATATTTTAATTAAAAATTTTGTTGGTATTTTGGTTAGGATAGGTTAACTTTATCTAAAACAAAAACAACCTAAGTTTCATAACTAATATAATTAGATTTATTGAAAAAAAGAAGAGAAATGAAAACCTCGAAATATTTCCCTTTAAGTGTTATTTACTTTGTCTTTAATAACTCGATGTCCTGTGTTTCTGAAGCTAGAGTCTCGTAACAGTGACGCAAAACATTTGTTCGGACGGCAAAATTTGATTGCAAATATTTATTCAAGATTATTTCTGGTTAAACAGAAAATAAAGGTTAGTAAAATATTATCACCTACCGATGCTTTCCCTTCATTTTGTTAATATTTCTATTATATCTAGGCAGCTATTACGCCTACATAGTGATGAAGATCAAGAATAAATAACAGACAATGCCATCTCTAATTTTAATAAAAGGCCTCATTGCTATTATATGATTACTTTCAACCAATCAGAGGCCTTTTCCATTGATAAGTCTGCGGCATTTAATAGTAATTAGCTTTATTAAGAACGGGGTTCAATTCTATTATCTTTTCTTATTAAGGAATTTCTTTGGCTGGCCCAGTATCATCTTCACCTCGGAAATAAAATTAGCTACTTACTAGATACAACTAGATAACTACTTCATACAACTAGTTCATACAATTTAATACAACTGGATACAACTTAGTTAGATATAAACTTATCTAGACACAGAAATGAGACAGACAGTTTCCTTAATGATAGCCAATTTTTTTTCAGTTTTCAAAAAGTGTCCACAAGTAGTATAATCCTGTTAGTTCATAGAGCTTTTTTGTGAAATGAATCAGAACGGGAGATTGTTGACATAGACAATTTTAGAAGTGTGCTCATATGTCTCTTGTGTAAAACAAGACTTTCATAAATACAACAATAAATTGGTATTCAGCTATTTGTGACAATCTCTTTGGATTTTTGACAATCGAGGTAAGAAAGCAGCAAGCTCGTACCCTTAAAATGCATTTTTGCAGCGACATTTGCACCATTTCTTGGCCTTAACAAATTTATAGAAAAGAAAGTTAAAACCAAATAGCAATAAGACCCTCTCCCTCATATTCAGAACACAGTTTTGAATCTTACCCATCCATAAAACTAGATTTTATAGGTAACCCTTGCCTTGCAGAGTATACTTTTATTAGTCGTTTAAAGGCTGACAATTTCTTCCTTGTCCAGGCATAGATAATAACATATAATGGAAACTACAAAATCAGACAAAAAGGAGTATGTAAAACATTTAAAGATACATTTTTAAGTTGTTTTCAACTGGACGCAAGTCATTCTGATGCAATTATACTTAACGTTGACGTTGTTGCTCCCTTTTCCAGAAAAGAGACAAAATAAATAGTAGCAGATCTTATTGCATTAATCGAGCAAAAATTGTGCAAGTAAATTTTTTCTCGGAATATTCTGCAAAATATTTTTTCTCTGAAAATTGACATACTAACATTTTAAAAAGACGATTTAGATAGGCCATAAGTTCGGGAAAAATTCATTTCCCCTCTCAGCCCACTTAATATTTTCCATAAATCGTCTGCTGACTGAATTTATTGACCCATGAAAGTTGAAAACCTTGAGTATAAGTAATACGAGTTTCAAGACACAGTTTATTGGTTGACAAAGTAGTTGATCCAAGCTTGTGTCAAAATATATTCCTGCTTGACAGCTATAAAGTGAATATCGGATTCTTGACTGCTTCACATTAAAGGCTATGGATTGCAGCAAAAAATTACAATAATAATTATATACCAGGGGACCAAGTTTCGCTCACTGATTATTGTTTGTTTAATAAGGTTGTTAATAATAAGATAACTGCTCGCTGTCTGATGCGGAAAAAGCAAACAAAAATAATCTAGATAGGTCACAACTTTGATAAAATTCGTTAAGGGACTTAAATAATTGTGGAAATTTTTTTCCATATGTTTGACTTCAAATGTATACGTCCAATGCCCTAACAGTTTTACTCTCTACAACAAAGAAAATAAAATGAATGTCCTGTGGTGGCGCAGTGGGTTTGATCTCAGCTTGTTAATACGGGACCCAGAGTTCGAACCTAGCAGCACACTACAGGGCCGACGCACGGACTTTAGTAGTCAAGGACTGCCGTTAATCCGACAAAATATAAATACAAAATAAAATGTAATTAAAGTCATCCACGAATGAGATTAAAAAACTGTTTCTTTTCATCAAACCAATCCTATACTATACTATCCTATGCTCTGTTTTTGTGCAAAGGACGAAGGAGTGAAGGAGTTAATCAGCTTTATTTGGGCCATCTTACTCAAAAGATTGATCAGACTGATATGCATTACTTCGTTTATATTTGATCAAGAGCCATATAACAATTGCTAAATTACTTTTAAATTACGACTGTAAAGTTAACAATAAAAATGGAACGCGATCCGATACGCCACTTCATTTGGATGTTAATAGTGGTAATATAGAAGTTATTAAAATGCTTTTAAATAAAGGTGCTGGGTTTCATGCAAAAAAAAAAAAAAAAAAAAAAAAAAAAAAAAAAAAATGTGGCGAAACTCCACTTTCTGCGCAGTGAGAAAAAATAATGTTGAAACTACAAAATTACTTTTAAAGTATAGAAGTGATGTTAATTTAAGAACCGAAAATGGTGATAAGTTTACTTCGTTTAGCAGCTTTATACTATAAATATACTATCCTATACTATAAAACAAAATTTGAAAAGTCAACGTCCTAACCGCTGGAATTCAAGAGAAATCAGCAGTATTTTAGGCCATTTAGTTTCAACTAAAAAATAGCAACTTCCTGGTTTTCTGTGTATTTAATAATCTTAATTTGATTTTCGAACGCTTGTATTACAATGTGCATAGCCACTTTAGCAAAAAATTTAAAATCAGGAGTTTGAGCCTGATTAATTTAACATCTGAAAAAATAAATGGCTCGAAAAGATCTCTGGGCATTAATGAACCAATGTCTTTAAAAATATGCGTTCGGAGGGACTTGAAGCCGCGATCTACTGTACATTGACAATAATTGCTCGCAATAATTTTTATCACGAAAATTTGTCTCCAAGATTGGTCGGGAGGACTATTTTTTAGAAAGGAATTCTTACAAAAGGTTACAACACATGAGAAATCAGCCTAACACAGTAACAAGAGATAAGTAAGATATAGAAATAAAAATAATACCAAAATTTCAGTTTATAGCTGTGGTGGTAAAAAAAAACCGTGTGGTTTTACAAAAACAGTAAACACATTTTTTTGTCAAAAGACACCTAATATAAAAAAATAAACGGCAGAAAAAATGTGATAAGTAGATATACCACTTACCTAGGAAACTATCTCACACGATGATGCAAAATAGGACTTTTTCTTTGATCTTACTGATGAGAATTAACAGAATTTATAATTAGCCAAAATTATTCGAATTGAAAGAAAACGTGACGATTTATTTGCGAAGTTTTTAAAATTACAAACACGATTATTAACTAACCCCAAGGGTGAGTGGACTTAATCACGGGAGTTATCCCCCATCCCATGTTTCAGAAATGTTAGGAGTGTGAAACCAAATTGAGAATTGTTATTGGGTACAAAAGAGTCTTTTATGTTATTTGCCTATCCTGTAATGGTCTTTCTGTTATTATTGTTAGTCAAATTTTATAAGTGAGTGATGGTACTTGAAGCAGTATGTGTGTCTCATGAGTATGTGAATCAGTATTTTTCAATTAATTTTAAAGTCTCGACGTTGTTCCTCCCAATTTTGTTTTATAATTAATTTAGGCGTATTTAAACTATGAGTTTAAAATATTCGACAAAAATATTTAAAATAAGATTAATTTAATAAAATGTATTAGTTTAATTTAGGATTAATCTGAAAGACAAGTATATTGGATTAACGTTAACATATTTACCATGGCTAGTCTTTTCAAAGACAACCTAGGCCCTGCGAGGTGGAAGGGTGAGGTCCCTAACAAACGCCTCAGTCCGACTAAACATTAATGAGATAAAAATAGAATAATAAAATGTTATTTTATAAAAAAAAATTTCAGCAGCGTAAATATAAGTATATACATTTAAATATAAGTAATTTAAATGTATAATCGTATAATATTGCTGTTGAAATTAGATAAAACAGCATGCAGTAGCAGCCATTTTCAGTCATTTTCAATAAGTAGTTTAGTGGGAATTGTTATCTTCAGATTAAAAATAGAAATAATGCTTATAGAAATAGAAAATAGAAATAATAATAGAAATAAAAATAAAACAGCGGCCAATTTCAATAGGTAGTTTAGGGAGAATTGTTATCTTCAGATTAAAAATATAAATAATTCTTATAGAAATAGGAAATAGAAATAATAATAGCAATAAAAATAAAACAGCAGCCATTTTCAAAAAGTAGTTTAGTGGGAATTACTATCTACACATTAGAAATGGAAACAATTATTGAGATCGAAAAATAAGCAAAAAAGGCTCAAAATTTGCTAAAACTGGGCAAAAAGAGGAAAAATGTAAGATTCAAACAAATTAAGTGAACTTCAATCAAAAATTAATTTACACCATCTTGCTAATATTACCAAAGTGTATATGAATTAGCTTCATTTAAGTCTGTGATTAGTTGGTATACAAAATTCCTCCCAGGAAAAATACCAGGCTTTAAAATATCTTCGGTACATCCATTAAAACGGACGGTTTGTATCAAGCGATAGACCTCCGACAAGCGTGATGAGGGAGGAGGTGACAAATTAGATGAGCGTGAATTGTCTTTAGACATCTTCATACAATTGTCTTTAGATCATCCTGAAATGACCAGGTTTCATCAAATTTTGTGAGTTATTAAATTTTTCCTTTTGGCATCTTTAATAACTTTTTGAAAAACAAAGCCAAAAGAGTGTAAAAAAAAACGCTTCAAAAGGAAATTGGTCAAAATGGACGGAGGCAATTACTTCAAATGGAGCCAGACCTTTTAAAATGGGAAAGGAAAATGGGGACCCAACTTTAGAGAAACACAAATAGATAAATCTTATGTGAAATTATAGGAACAACCTTGAGGTTACTCAGGATTGAGAAGGGGGCAGAGGATCCCTACTATGTGTAGGTGCCTAATAGGGGAGACTGGGGCACCTCCGTGCACTTTTTAATCAAAGTTACCTGCTTCGGCTTGTGCGCGCTATCGGGACTTCTTATTTGGCACCAGCATAGCTTAGCCACTTGGACAGAGCCTGGACAGAGTTAAAGCGAAAATATGCAAGCGCTGCTAAGTAGTTGACGTTTTCCCTGGGTCCACAAAATGTCCGAAACTGCCCCTATATAGGGGCAGCTTTGCACAGGTGTGGGGGTAGCTCCGGACATGCTTTCAGATACTGTATTCTTCAGATATAGGATACAAAAGTAAATAGAAAAGAAAAAAGGTTCATAGTTATCAAACTTAAATCACTCAGTGGATATGATCCAACCAAAGACCTGCAAAAACATAAGTAGCTTGGACCCGAGCAGTTCCACCGTGTCGAGTCACCTCCAGCTTCTTCACGACATCTTCAAACGACACCGATGCCTTGTCTTCAATATCAGGAAAGTGAAATCGATCAGAGTCTTTCTTTCTCCGTAGAAAAAAAACCTGAAACTCCCTGTTCATAATATCAGTCTCCAAGATCTTTGCTGCATAAAGAACAAAATCTTTCTTAAGCTGAAACCTCACTAGCACAAATTCGTCAACCTTGATCTCTTCTGGAATGAATGAAACTTCACTTTCAGTTTCAGGTATTTCACAGTCTGACCCTGCATGGAGGCTTTCATCTGAAGAGTCATGGAAAGAGATTTCCGAAGGGGAGGAAGGTTCTCTTATCGTTGACAACTCTTGCTCCTTGCTCTTTGCCAGTTTTACTCTTTTCCTACCAGTCTTCTTTGCTGACTTTGCTTGTGCTCTTTTCTCCAGATCTTCTTTCTCTGGCGTATCCGTTAAAATTCTCGTTTTGCCAACTCGAGCCCTATTCACAGTTAGCTTTCTTGGTTTAGCCTTCGGGAATGGAAAAATGTCTTCTGGATTGACATCATGTTTGGGCCCTGGTGGTTGCTCTAAGGCCGAGGAATTCAGGACAGGGTCAGCAACTGCTTCCAAAGTATTCCTAGACTCTACCCTATCAGTTACTTCTCCAGCGGTGTTTGGTCTGTCTGAGACCTTAGCGGCGATGAAGTCTGCATCAGTGAACGCTGATCTTGAGAATGGCCATATTCCTGGTTTTGAAAAGCCCGATGTGATGTTGTTCGGAGTAAACGCTAGGGGATAAGCTTGACCAACTAGGTTTGCGGTGTGAGTTATTTGAAATCTTTCGTGTGGATGGTTTGTTTGCCACTCGCCGAACTTAGCCCTCAGATACGCCTTGAACGGGCCATAGACAGATATATCTAAGGGCTGCATTTTGTGGCTGCAGTGTGGCGGAAATGTGAGAAGCACTACTCCATTCTCTTTTGCATATAGAACTGCCTCCAAATAAATATGGCTTTCATGGTTATCGAGGATGAGCAACACCGGATTCTCCTTGTCGCATCGAGTGTGCTTGACGAAGTGCTTCATAACTTCTAAGAAGTTCGGTCCAGTCATCCAACCAGACTGGAAAGCTAACCCAAGGCTACCAGGTGGTGCTCCATGGAGCATGTGTTCTCTGAAGTGCACGCGTGGGAACACAAACGCTGGGGGGACGGTGTTCCCGATGGCATTAACGATGCAACACACTGTAACTAACTCCCCCCGCTCAGCAGCAACGGCCTTGCCCACTTGCTTTATACCAGATTTCGCTATGACTTTAGGGCTATCCATGACAGTTGTTACTCCGGTTTCGTCTAGGTTGTACACTCGTTCAGGTGTGAAGCGGTGCCGATTGTATAAAGCTTCAAGATTATTCATGAACGAGTTTACATTGAAGGGATTGAATCCTGAAGCCCTGGCCAGGCTGGTGTTCTCAGGTTTCCGAAGACTCAGCTCTGGATGACGCTTCATAAATCCATATGACCAGTCATATGTGGCGGCACACTTTTCATCCCAGTTCTTGGGATAAGAGACCCTCAGCTTCACTGCATATTGATATGCCAGCTTCTGAGTTTGTGCTAAAGTCAAACCATAGTGAAGTTCGCAGGAACGAAGAAGGTAAGTCTTAAGTTTTTCCTCTTGATCGTCAGTGAAAACCTGACGGGTGGAATACTTTCCTCGTTTCAAATTGGCTGATCTGGCTATTCCTTCATCCACACTAGTCTCGTTGGCTGATTTTGACTTCTTCAAGCGATCAAATAATGTTGAAGCAGCTATTCCATGGGTCTTGGCCGCTTTTCTGACCGAATCTCCATCTTGTATGGCTTTTAGCCCTTGTTTGATAGCTTCTTCGTTTGGCTCGGACTTAGTAGGGATATAATTTCGCACCATTTCTGGAAAGAAAAATGCTGCCTTCAGTAAAACTCAGTTATTAAGCACTTACTAGGTGCTATAATAATAATAATTTATTTTTAACCCGCGTCATAACAAGTTATGACACTTGTGGAGTAACACAAGGAAAAAAAAAAAAAGACAAAAGAGAAAATGAAATAAAGTACACTACAATGAAATTAACCGAACAGACGGACCAAAGGATGATGAGGCGAAAAACGACAAAAAGCTGAATCCGACAGCCTTCCATGCAGCACGGCCAACTTTGCTGTTATATCAGGGACTTCAAACTTACGAGTTATCTTACCATTACTATGCCAGGGGGGGAGATAAAGTAAAAATTTACAATATCTGAAGTAAAAAGACCGGATCTGCTTAACATCTTTTTTCTTAAGAAGGGGATAAAGACCAGAAAGATAAAGGACAGAATGATCACAGAATGTAGAATATAGCCTACCCAATGCACGTCTATTATACTTCCCTCGATTGGCAACAATCTTAGAATATCCCATTTGAATTTTCTTTTGAACATCACGAACAGTGCACTGCCGTAAGCTAGAAATTGAATTAGTAACAGTAATACCCAACCACCGAAAGGCGGAAACAGAGGGTATAGAAAAACCGCGACAAACTAAGGGAACATTAGAGGAAGTCGGACCATTAAAAACTAGAAACTCGCATTTCTCAACATTAAGAGAAAGACCAATTTTAGAAAATAAACGTGAAACTTTTGAGACCATAAAAGAGAGACCTTGCTTAGTTTTACATAAAAGTAGAAGATCATCCGCATAAGCAAGATAAGAAACATCTGAAAGTCCAATGAAATATTTTGATCTAATTTCATCTAATATACCAGAAATACACATTTTGAATATACTAGGTGATAAAACCCCTCCCTGTTTCACACCCCGACGTACACGGACAAACGGAGGTCCAGATTTATTAATTCGGAGGAAAGAATTCTCATACCAAAAACGAAGAAGAAAAATAACTGAAAGATTTACACCATTATTAAAAAAGGAGAAAAAAGCTTGACTATGGACTACACTGTCAAAAGCTTTAGAAAGGTCCAAAGTGCACATATAAAGTGGCGACCCCTCAGCCAGGCTATTCTTAAGGGCGGAAGAAAGAACACGGTGTGCATGTTGACAACCAATACCAGATTGAAACCCAAATTGATTCGATCCGAAATTTATATTTTCATTTAAATGAGGAAGTAAAATATATTCGAGGATTTTACTCAAGTTACACGCAGTGGTTATAGGGCGATAAGATGAACAATGAGAAGGGAGTTTTCCTCGTTTTAATATTGAGGTGACAGTTCCACAAAGAAAGCTATCCGGAACCAGCGAAGATGTTAAACACATTTGGAACAACAACTGCAAATGAAATAAAAGAACAACACACTTTGGATTTATATTATTTGCACTAATACCATCAATATCAACGGATGAAGATTTCAGTTGCTTAATTGCACTTTCAACAGCAGCTACTGATACTGGAATAATATGGCCCTGATGAAGCGAAGGCGGAAGAATTTTAGAAAGTAACCGAGAATAATGTGACTGCACGAAAAAGTTAATTTTGGAAAAAATTGACGAATAATAATCATACCAAGCTGAACTAGAAATCGAATCACTTTTATGAAGATCACTTTTATCCAGCTTCTCAGAATTAATCAATTTAGACCAATCATTCTTAGATGTTGGAAATTCCATACCCTTATAACGAATGGATTTAAGGTACTTTTTATATTCATTCTTTGTTTTCTGCTTTATATCCGCAACAGACCCCGACGCAGGTCTACCACAATCAACCCAAATTCGCAACCAAAGTTTTGCCTTATTTTTATAATTCTTTAATTCAGGATCGGCAGCCCATATAGATTTTCGCGTTTTAATACGAATACGCTCTTCGGGAACCGCAATTTTTTCAGCTTCTTTCATACATCTAATTATATCATCAATCCTTCCTTTCCTTTTAAAAATGAAAGAAAAAAACACCAATGGCTGCTCAAATCATCGGGGCACCTCCGGACAGTGTCCAAACCTGCCCCAAAAAAATTGTCCGGAGGTGCCCCTAAGGAGCCTTTCAGAAGAAAAGAGTCATAACCAAAGAACACCTAGAGTTACGTCAATCTTATGTAGAGGAAGCATATTTGGGTTCGTTTTGCTTGTTCCTAGAACATTACATTAAATGTATCTATAAAACTTACCTCTCTATTTCACTTTTATCATCACGCGAAACAATTGGCAGCTGTATCTTTAAAGTCTTATTACCGACTGACTCACTGCTATGCTATTTGATGGAAGTGCCATCTTGCCTCCAAGATGAACAGTAAAATGGCACATCTTTGTGATTTTTTTCCAATTTTTCCGCTAGATAGCAAAGCCAACAGGTTCGATGTCTGGAGGTGCCCCGTGTGCGGAGGTACCCCAGTCTCCCCTACAAGTAATCAAAAATCTTTTATTCTTACCAGACACGTTGTTTTGACGATTAGAAGAATCAGCCATGGTAAAGCACCATGAGGTGGTGACATTTTTCTTGACATTTTCTGATCTTATGATGGACTGCCAAACGAAAGGCTCCAACCTCCAAGTGAAAGAAAGATTGCAATGAAACTAAAGTCCCTAAACCAAACCTTAAAAGTTAAATTTTTCCAGCTTTTTTGCAAATACAGCGTTGGTTATTCAATAATGACTCGCCGTCTAAAAATTGTTGTTATTCTTAGAAACATAAGATACTGGAGTCCACCGTATGTGTAATTTAAAAAAAAGGAGAAGACGGGAGATAGATGATCATTAAGTGAAAATTTGAGCACAATTCAGAAAAGGACAAAAAAATAAGAAAAGAAGGAAAAATTTGTGTCATAAAAAATACTGAGTAAATACGTTCGACAATACTAGTCAATGATTTTGTAAACATAAAACAATTTATCGATTTATTGCCTGATTCTTAGAATAAAGTCAGTTTTTTCCCATTACTCAAATTTTTGTCCAACAGTTTCAAGAGTTTTCACTTACTTACTTACTTACTAACTTAAGTCCCATCCATCCCCATGGGACGTTTTGGAGCTGCTCCTTTCGAAATTTCATGAACCAGTGCTCGACATTCTCGATATACGTGGTTCCGGATAGTTGAGTGATAAGTTACCAATCAAAGTTGTCAACCCACCTCTTACGAGGTCTTCCCCGTGGTCGTCACTCTTCAACTGTCCCTTCGAGATAGATCTTAGGTAGTCGAATAGGGTCCATTCTCTTAACGTACCCAACCAGCGCAGTTTCTGTCTTCGAACTTCACGTCTAGTGGTTTTAATCCTCTACGGACTTCATTTGTGACACGGTCATTGCATTTAATCTTCACTATCCGGCGTAGGCATCTCATTTCGAATACAAGAAGGATGCGCTCGTCTTCAGCTTTTACTGTCCATGTTTCACATCCATACAGAGCAATGGCTATGATATGGCTGTTAAAAAGGTAAGTTTTCAGATCGTTCGAAAGTTTCATTCTTATTTTATTTATTAACTCGTCCTTCTCAACTCACCGAGTTATATTTTTGACAGATAAACCCGCTGAACTTGTGAGCCATTTTTTAACCACTTCCAAATGTTGAGTCACTTCCTAGTTGTATCAGTATAAGCACTTCCGATGACAGTGCCACAACATAACACTTAAATTCCCCCTCTTGTATCAATAAAACAGCAAAAAGGGGTAATGGGGCACAGCAAAAAGAATAAAACAAACATTATTATACAAGACTTGATAGCAATAAGACAATTCTTTTTTTAATAGACAAGCTTATAGGAAAGATATCTTGCAGAGAGGCTGCAATAAAGGAAATGGAAGGGATGCGGAATTATCAGCCTAAAAACTGAAGATTATTAGCATTTTTCTCTGTTTATCATCTCTCACTTCAGGTTCTATATATCTTCATTTGTTTGTTGGTTTTAGTGTTTGTTTATATGTTTGTTTTTCGTCTGTGTTGATTCAAGGTGTGTTCTACTTCAAATGGCTCCAATTCTAGCTCAACTGGCTTCTACATAAAACTGGCTCCAATGGTTAATCGAGAGGACATAGAAGTTAGAAACATGAAATGTATATACATTTTCAGAAGAATAAATGCAATTCCATGATAATAAATCCGAAGACTAAAAGGTCTAAAATAATAAGTGTGAACAAATCAGTTTTGTTCTAACTCATTTTCAAAATGGACTAAAA
>JAQQPU010021119.1:880-14949 GCA_029168905.1 Artemia sp. Kazakhstan ARC1039 | reverse complement strand
CTTTAGTCCTAACTCAATAATATGATTTGGTATATATTGACCCCTTTGGTATATAAAAACGAGTGAAAGTACATTGCCCGGGAATAAAACTCCAACAGATGACCAGCAAGGTCAATATCATGATATAACTGTGTCCAAGGCCAAACCTAAACAGTGGACTTCATGGAGGGAAACCCTAGTGCAAAAAATGCCCCATCCCCCTGAGGACATGACATTCAAACAATGGAGGAACCCCGCAAAAACTCTTGATTCCTCCCAAAGCTCTCAAGAATCTTTCAAATCTCCCGAGTTGAGGACTCAAAACGAGGACTTAGGGAATAAACCTTCTACTTCCAGGGGAGTAGAAACTTACGAAGGAATGGCAGGTGATACCACAAAAAGTGCCACCTCTAAAAGTTCCAATTCGGATTCGTCGGTAACCAGTTCCGAAGAGTCTGACGGCGAATCAGACCAAATAGTAGCAAAAGAAATAGGGAAATCAAGACCGACCTCAGCAGCCGAACACGGGAAACAAACGAAATTAAAAGGGCAAGAATTTTTGAAAAAACAATACAAAAAGTTTGACCTTATTTCGCTAGACAAACCGAAAAAGAAAAAATCCGCAAGAAACAGAGGAGAAAATAACGACACAGTCAGGTAGAACAGTTAAAAAACCCGATAGATGGAATTACACTTAATCAGTATAGGATTAAAAGATTTTAATGGAGAGGCTTCCTAACTTTTAGCTCACGAGTAAAAATCATATGATTATAAAAATGCTGTAGAGAAATTCTGTTCAACATATATCAGTTCCCGAAAAGCAAATCCTAATTAAAAGGTAATAATGCATATGATTAATTCGAATAATTTCCTTGGATACAAAAACCTACACGTACAATCCCAGTACGATGCATCCAATCCAACTGAAAGAAGCCGGAGCGTTCTGGTGATTCGGAGTGTGGGGGGTAACGATATCATTGTTGTCGTACCCAGGCCACACTTCGAGCCGCAAGACTGGCTCCCAAATCTCCAAATTCCAGGACAATTCCCCATTCCCAAAAAAAATCTGACGTGGAAAGCTCGTGGTCGACCGTAGTGACAAATGGTATTTTTAGGTCCTCATTCCTCCTTAGGCACATTCCTCCTACTAGGTAGCTACCCTACAAAAATCAACTATACCCCTATAAATGTGAATTAATCAGTTGGACAACCTATAATGTATCCAATCATCAGGATCAAGAACGGAGTTTATATCATGGGGAGGGGAGGTTTGGTTTCCCCTACCGACCGTATTTTCAACTTATATTCTACAAAGGAACTAGGGAAATCATCCCCTACTCAGTATTAAGTTGTGTAATCAAACCTAATTAGACGGACCACGTTTCGTGGGAAGTCTGGGGGGAGGGCTCGCCCAAAGGCAACGTTTGGTTTGTTTTGACGACCTCTTCCCTCGGATTTTCTATGAAAAAAAAATCGACCCAGGTCCTAACTGTGAGCATTTTCAGATCATGACAATGGAATCAAAACCTACTCGAAGGGCGATAATTGATACTGAGTTCATTAGCATAATGAAGGCGAAGGAAAACATCATATATTCGGCAGCTATGTTAGTCGTGGACGAACAAGGAAATCAAATATATGAGAAAGAATGGGATGTAACCTACAACCTTAAAGGGTATGCACCCCACACTTATAAGTATGGTTTAGCACTTGCAAATTCCCCCAAGTATCGTCCGGCTAGAGGGGAGGTCAAAACAAAATATAGGAGAAGAAGCGCAAAGCAACTTGGCTGTCTACAATTATTGATAAGACGCCTACAAAAGAACCTCAATATCAAGTATTTCTATTGTAAGGGACCCACTCAAACAGACTTATTACTCCTCGATAAATGCAGATCCCCTAAACTTTGCTATAACCTCGAAAAAAATCCCCAATGTGTCAAGTACGAAGGCATACATCATCCTTTAGCGGAAATCCGATATTACAAACAATTTTTATTTGACCCTGAATCTGAAAAATACAAATCCCTCGGTAGCAAATTATTCCTGAAACGGATGAAAACTTACCAAAGGAAAAGAGACGCCCATAAAAATAGTAACAAGAAAATTAAGAAAAGATTCTAAACTCAAAACTACCCATTAGTAGGTAACCTTAGAAGAAATTAACCTCCTATGCATAAACTATTTTGTCATAGTGCAGATTATAATTGTTTTAGGCCTACACACAAAATAGGATACCAGTGTAATTATGTGCTGCACGCCTGCTTACTCATATGTTCCTTACTCGAGAAATATAATTTAAAAAATTAAATTATATAACGATTACTAGCTAAGTTACATCTCAACCAGTCTTAGAGGTATATCACGACCAGAATTAAGCTCTGAAGTCCTAACTTTACTTTACTAACCTATCTAATCATTAAATAATCATTCTGTTTTACGCTTACAAATCAGTTTTCTTTGGCCAATGCCACAAAATAATTAATAAGAAATAAACTAAGCAAAAATTAAAGTGTCTTTGAAAAAAAACATAAATATGATAATAACAAAAGAATATACAAAAGAATTTTGCAAAAAAAATGGGTACAATTAATGATAAATTAATTCTAGAAACAAACAATAAGATGAGGCCTAAGAATATCATCCTAATCCTCGTTGTTCACGCTGTTCACGTTGTTCAGTGGCCCAAGATATCGTAAAACATGGAGTAATATTCAAGCATGAAAATTCACTGCTAGTTAGCCATGACGCATGGAAAATCTTTATGAAATTGGATCTCAAACCTTTTAAAACCTTGTTCCAGCAAGTAACAAGGCTAGAAAAAAATACGAATGAACTCAAGGAATCGATATTTCAATACCTTAGATCGAACAAAGGACTACAGGCCAGTAAAATAATGCATAATAAAGAATTTCCAACTTCAGTTGTACCCAAACAAAAATCAAAATTCGTAATAGATGACCCTGATGAGAAAAGGACAGGAATTGACATGACACTTGGAACGAGCACTGAGGAAGACAGAGAGAAAAGACTGGCGGATAATATGGAAGACTTGGCAAAAGACGTTGCTAAAAAAAATTGATACAAAACCCTAAACTACTGACTACAGGGAGAGAAAAACCTTACGATGGAAATTACGCAACGAATGACGAACAACCATTACCCAACCTAAACGAGAAAAGTACACAAAAAATTTCAACTCATCAGGCCTACTCAATACTATATAGAACAAGATTACAAGCCCTATTTGAATTATTCAACACGGAAGTACAAAAATTAAAACAAAGTACCACGAAGATTTTCGAAGTATTCTTTCGAAGAAATAAATACCGTAGGTCTACAGGCCTAATTCCCATCATCGGAGAACTCGCCTCCCGCCTTTTCGGTTTAACGACAGAGGAGGACCTAAACAGCCTAAGAGAAAATGTAAGAAAGTTAAATAATGCGATGAACGTAACATTACACGTTCCGGAGATACAAGCCAGCGTAGCAAACTACCAGAGATAAAACTGATATGATATCGAAAAGAATCACAAAAACTATAAACGTAATAAATTACTTAAGGAATGAAGTAGACCGCGTGATAATAGACGCGAGCTTAACTATGGTTTCACTCGATACAGTTACCATGTCACTACTAAATTTGGCGACAGACGTCAGCAAGTTCGAGTTTGCACTATTTGCCCTCACGGAAGGAACCTTGTCCTACGACCTAGTAGATCCATCTAGCCTAAAAAATATGCTAGACAAAATAAAAACGCACCTAAAGTTTGGTTTACATTTGCCCACAGAACCAGATATATCAAATTTATTCCATTACTATACTAAATTAAAAGTCCACGTCACAGAAATAAATGAACAGCTATTTGTGGTAGTAACAATTCCATTGATAAATCAACAATCCGTTTACGACCTGTACAAAATTTCGACCTTCCCGGCTAGCATAAAGGAGATGAATTCATTTATGACTATCACGCCTGAAGCAGAGTACTTGCTTATTGATCAAGATAGACGAAAATATGCCCTAGCCAATCCACAAGACTAAATAGAGTGCGTACCATTCAAAAACTTAGTATGCCAACTCACGTTACCTATTTATAATGTCAAGTCTGGATCCTGCATGTTAGATATATTTTTGAAAGACACACAACAGGAAGAAACACCGAACTCATGCGAAGCCGTAACAGGAAGTACTAAGCGAGAAGTATTCATACACCTTAGAAATGACCTTTGGTTATTCTCAGTTCCAAGAGAAACTGTCGGAACTTTGTCTTGTTACAATAATACAGAAAGAATAGACCCAAGTTATAAAACAGAATTACTATTACAAAATGTGGGTACGATAACCATAAAACAAGGGTGTCGACTCGTAACTAAAGATTCAACCGTCCGAACGCCGTTAATTACCACGAGCACAAAGATAATAAGTCCCAAAATAACTAACTTCAAGGCGATCAACCTGTCGTACACTATTCCCAATCTAGAAAACGAGGAAATGAAAACCTCGATATGGTCAAAAATAGAAAAGAATAAAGGGACAATAAGGCTTACAAAAATAAGAGAAGCATTAGATTCGCAGATTCCCCTATTTACAAATGAAGACCAAAGATTGACATATGTAGATAATAGATACGGATTGTTCTCGACAAATTTCTGGTGGAACATATTACTGGCCGTATGTTTCGTATTCGCAACCTCCCTGACCATAAGAACCCTATTGACTTTTAATTACGGAAAAATCCTAAGAATAAGAAGACGAAAACCAAGGGAAGAACACGGGGAAACAGCTGAAATGCTGAGGTTAAACCCGGAACCCAATGAGAACGTCTAAGCCAAGAAATAGGGAGGACATCAGAAAACGAGTGGGTATTGAGGTCACCATTCGTCCTTGTTATGTCTTGTTCCCTCATTGTAGTATCGTTCACGTAAAACTGTGTGGCTATGACGCTGCAACATGCGTTTCTTATACAGCACGGACTTGCGTTAACAATGCAGGCATGAAATAAGTTGTAAAATTAGACCTCAAACTTAATAATGTAGGGTAAATTATGTTTATTTAATATCGATATTTCCGTTCTCAAAACAAATTTGAAGACATCTCTGTTTTTAATTTTTAGATTTTTGTTGAGAGTACTAATATTAGTGTATTTATTTAATTCTGTCTCATAGCTAAGAAATTAATGTACCCAATCAACACGTGAATTATTGTATGAGAATTTCTTCAAAGAACTTGTGATTCTGCCGCGTTGTTTTTATTACAGGAAAGTAAATGGAAACATTGGTCATTGAGCATTACAATGAGCTGCCCAGTTCAGATACAAGCCAGTAGCATCTATTTTCATCATATCTCAACCAACGAAGAGTATTCACCATAACTCCAGGCAACTTTCATCCCAGCTTCGTCTACGAAAACAACAGTTACCTTCGATGGTCGTTTCTTCGACCATGAACCATATTACGTATCAGGTAACACTATATTTGAACCTCAGTATCAAGTGCTTTAACGAACTATATAATCACATAAATGCTGAGAAACCCATCGGTAAGTACAAGATATAAATACTTAGATATCGCCTTTGATACTCACTATGGACCCCAAAATAATTTGACAATATAGTGATGATATTTGAAGCTAAACGATATTTGAAGCTAAACGATATTTGAAGTTAAATGATATTTAAAGACATTTGAAGATATTTGAAGCTGAAGTTAAAGACAATTTGAAGTTTAATTCTGAGAACCCCATCGATCAGCACACGATAAACGATATTTAACGATATTTGAAGTTAAATGATATTTAAAGACATTTGAAGATATTTGAAGCTGAAGTTTATGACAATTTGATGTTTAATTCTGAGAACACCATCGAGCAGTACAAGATAAACGATATTTAACGATATTTGAAATTAAATGATATTTGAAGATATTTGAAGTTGAACTTAAAAGACAATATATTAAAAGAGTCACTATAGTATGACGACAACCCGTTTCAAAAGGCACAAATGAACGATTTTACGCGAGAATACATCCTCTATGTGCCTCAAAAAATCCTAAAAAAGATATGCTGAGAAGAAAAACACAAACACCTGTAGTGGGAAGCATCATTTCCCAGTTGACTATTAGAAGGATATTTAACGGTCATTTCCCAGTTGACTATTGGAGAAAACTTGTCGTGTAAAGACACCTAGACTCGAACTGTTCCATGAAGAAACCATAACCTAAATGCTTCAAAATTTTTGCCAAGACAAAAAGAGTGAAGGACAATAATTTACAACAGCAGGGTGTAGTACACTAAGGACACGAAGGTGATGAATAGATGTGAATCTACATGTGTTACTTCCTAATAACTTTGACAATTCAAAAATCCCAATAGTGAAAGTATTTTAAAATTACCAGTGAACATGGTAAACACAATATTGTGTGTTTTAAATCGTTTTTGTATGTAGTGTTAGATATCCAGATAGTTATGTGTAGCGTTGTCAAGCTATTCATTTAATGTAGCGTAGATAGAGTATGTAGTACGTCATATAGACAGCAAAATAAAAAAAAACTAATGTAAAAGTAGAATAGCCCCAACCTTGTTGGAAATGTAAAAGTAATGAGTGTTATATATAAAAAAAAATCCTTAGTATAGTAGCTAACCTAGAATCATAAATAATCTTAGTCCGGTAGATGAATTTTAGATAGGGATGTAGAATAAAATAAGGAAAATAATAGAGAAAATTTTTAGCACTCCTAATGAGCAATTACTAATGACGGGACGTAATTAATTGATGGGAAGGGTGATGTGTACCATGAGTATATTTAAAATACAGGATTCTTTCCTTCTAAAGATAATTCGGGCAGAAATTAAACGTCCCCTAATTGAGTTCAAATACCGCTTCCAAGAGTCTAAATTCTTAATCAGCAAAAAGAGAAATTGCATTCTAGCTTCAGTCAAACAACGACGCTAGTCGTTTGAATTTCGCTAAGATAATTAGTAGCAAAAAAAACCTACGTACGATATTTCTAAGGAAGTTTAAATGGCAAAAAACCGTGCGAACGCCTGAATCATCTGAAAAATCTTAAAGAGATTATTGGACGAAAATTCGCGTCCTTGGGCCAAGTGAGCCAATGGCAAGCCAGTCCTTACAGCGCAGGACGAAAGAACTGCGTTTGGTAGTGGGGTAGATGTGCTTTTTAATATTATTAGTAAATCAGACTGGAGGGGATTAGTAAATCAGACCTAGAGAGATTCAGACGAAATTCTTATATTCTTGTCACCGTTATTGTCATTTAAGTGACCCGTTGCTGTGCAACTAAGCATGTAAGTTCAATAAATCTATTGTCTTTTTTATCTGTGTTTGTTTCATTTTATATGTCTGAATCTAGCCTAATAATAGATAATTAGTTCGTAAGTCTCCAAGGTAAATGCTCCCAAAGGAATCTGACCTCCAGATAGCCCGAGAAGAAGAGGCCACGCTTTTTCATCCCTACAAACACCAAAAGTCGTTACCGCCACAGCTTAGAAAAAGTTTCTAACCCCTGCTAGCCTATAAGAATTCGTATCTCTTAAGTCAGATCTGATCGTGCTGTGGAAACAAAGCTCTGAAACGTCAGAATTTCTAGTTCAATAATTCTTAATTCCTCATAACTTTTGATGGATTAAATTAAATGAAATAATTCAAAGATATTCAAAATCAGCATTTAAATACAATTCGATTAATATGTATATTGGAGAAATTACAGCATCCGGTTCAATTATAAGGAATAACAATAGGGAAATAAACCTAGGCCATTCACATCTGATTTATTGAGAAAGCCAGGTTTTATCTTTGACTAATAAGAATACGTTTGATTCAAATACTAATTTTTCTATCACAACCCATAACAAATTTTCTTCAATGGTACAGTTTGATTGTGAGGGATCATATTATTTTTTTCAACAAACCAGAGGAGTCTGCGATAGATCATTTTCTCCATTATTTTCCCCATCACAGGAGTAATCATTATGGGCCTATAAGGCCTATATTTTTCTTTAGGATTGGTAGGAGGGACGAACATTTCCATATATTGGGGAACCTAGAAGATGCCCAAGCGTGATTATAACAATTTAGCAATTCTTGTTTGTATGAAGATGTGAGATTCTTTATCCATGTAGGGTGTATATTGTCATAGCTGCCGCTAGTTTTGGTTCTAATATGATGTATTGCATTATTCAATTCCTGGATTGAAAATGGCTTAGTTATGTACTCGGATCCTGGGCGTGGTTGGTAACTTGGGTTCATAGGAATTGTGGACAGTTTGCTTTGATTATTTGATGTTAGCTTATTAACAAAAAGAGTTGCAAATAGGTTAGCTTTTCCATTATCATTGTCATAATGGGTAATATTATGTATAAGTTCATACAGGAGTGGGTTGGGGAAGTCTTTTTCCCACAGATGTGGCTTATGACTTTATGTATAATTGGCTCATGCGTTTCTCTGGAGATTATTTGCAAAATTATTCCAGTATTTATATTTAGCATCTATTATAGTCCTTTTTAGATTAGATTCTGCTTGTAATTTTTTTAAATATGTAGTAGGTGATGGTTTTTTTATGAATTCTGTCCTAGCTGCCTTTTTTATCCTCCATTTATTTAGGCACTCATTTGTCCACCATGCTTTAGGAATTTGTTTAGGGCATGTTTTCTTAGGTGTTCTCCTGGAGATAGCATGATTAGATGTATTTATTAGTAAAGATGTCAAGGCTTCAGCATGTGAGTCAACTGTTGTGTTATAAATGCATGAACTTTGGGTGAAACTTGTAATTTCATCATTTAACTTATTTTGGAACATAGACCAATTTGCTTTAGTGTTGATATATCTGGAGGCATGAGATAAAGTTTCAGCAGGTTCATTTAGGGAGCAAACTACAGCAAAGTGGTCAGTACATAGACTATCAATTTTATTTATGTATAATTTGTTCAAAAAATTTAATGACACAATTTGTAGGTCAATTGTGGAGAATCTGCCACTTTTGGGGTTGAAATATGTATTCAGGTTTGGAGGGGTAGCAACAACTAATTCATTATTATTTGACTTAATTTTCAGTTACTGGTTTCTTATTCTCTGGCTTTAGTTCTGAAAATACAATTCCTGTTATTTGAGTAGAATTTTGAGCCATATTAATGTTTTTTTTAATATATGAAATGCATTTGCATATCTTTAAAACCTTAATACTTGGGATTGAGCAAAGTTGTGAAGCTGAAAATTTTATTGTTTTAATTCATTCAAGCAAAAGATCTATTTTGCAAGGTTTCACTCAAAATCAAAGGCCAGGACCCTTTAGAGCGAGGAGTGGAGGCAGGTACTTCAGAATACCTTCCCAGGACATACTTTAGCCTGTAGACCCATCCCTGAAAGTATCATTTTCCTAACCTATCCCCTTCCAAGATAGCCAAAAGTAGCTTAAGTAGAATTTTATCAAATGCTGGAGCTATGCCATTGATGGAAACAAGGTTAAAAAGAAAAAATTATCAATTATTCCCCCTTTGTTAGCCTACTGTTTCTAAATGTAAGAAATAGTGCTATTATAACTAAATCCTGAAGCATGTCAATACAACTAAAACTTTTAGATTCCTGAATTTATACTTTCTCAGCATGATAGTTGTCGCCCAGACAATACCCCTCTAATTCTGATTGGGTAAATTTTTTGGCAGTTCATATTATTGACTTACATATAAAGTAAACATACTACATGATGCCTTTTTTGGTCAATATATACCAAATCATATTATTGAGTTTCAAATAAAGTGAATACACCATTTGATGCCTTTTTTTATGCTGATTACGAATATAATAAGCATTTCTATTGGAAATCCAGCCCCCCCTCCTATATAGGCTAAACCTAACTTAACCTAACCCAACCTAACCCTGAATTGGCATATATAGGGGGGGGGAGGGGGGGGGGCTGAAATTCATTTCCGATTGGAAAGGCTTATTATATTTGTAATCAGCATAAAAAAGGCATTGTATGGTGTATTCACTTTAGTCCTAACTCAATAATATGATTTGGTATATATTGACCCCTTTTTATGCTCTTTCCAAATATAACAATCATTTTTTTCAGAAATGAATTTTACCCCCAACCCTATTAATACAAATTCAGGGTATATTTTTGCACATTAGGGCAGTGGGGGTAAAGTTTATTTCTGATACAGTTTTTAATCTGCGAATTCTTGATACAGGACTAATTGCTGGACCTGATAGTAAATTATTAAAATAAAAGTCAATTAAACACAACTATTTAAGCTGATTTCAAACTGGGTCAACGGTATACTTTTGATGGGTTGGTATTTAAGTCGTTCGAAAATCAGTTAGTACCAGACCATTACATTCTTTTCGTTTCTTTAAGATTGTAGCGTCAAACCACATGGCTGCCTCGTAATTTTATTTTTTCATAAATAAAATACTTAAAAATCACATAAAAATAGAAAAAAAAGCATTGAATAGTGCACATTTTGTTGATGTGACTAATTGCATACTTTTTGCTGTCAACCTGGAATATTTAAAAAGACCTATGATACCAGTTTCAGAATCATTTGAGGTAAGAGTTAATTCAAATAATCTATCAGTTCTCTAAGCCATTGAAGTTGAGTCTTCAGATAGAGCCAAAACTGCTTGTTTTTTTGTTCGTTGTGCATATCAGTTTTGTTTATCAAAACGTCTGTAAAACACAAACGGTCATGCTGAGTCCACATTCATAAGACATGACATAATGTACAAAATAAAAAATTCAGTAGAAACAAATTTATTTCAAGTTTCAACTACAATTTCTTCAACCTGACTCCTCACAACAGATGCAACGTCACGTATCACCTCAGGCAGTACAAGATCTTTGATATTATACCCCAGATCAATACTTGCCTCATAACATTTAGTCACAGTTGTATCGAAAATCATTATCTGAATTTGGGACAAAAATTCCACACAGTTTCTAAGTCTAATGATCACTTGTCTCTCAGGCAACGGGATTGGGTTCAAATTTTGGACATATCCTCCAGTGCTCTCGTCTTTGTTCATTGTCGGTCCAACGAAAATGTAACCGTTGCTACCAATTATAATGCTGGCCCCATAGGGAAGATTATGAAAGTTCAACTTGTTTGTTTTAATTAAGTGCGGAGGAACTTTGACAAGAATTCCCTATAAAACATTGCACAGCAAATTATGCAGAATAGTTTTTAATCAGAAAGTGTCTGCTCAAAAAGTTACACAGTTGAACAAGAAGAATACAATATCTCAAATAAGAAGAAGGCATCACATTTGTTGCAAATTTAGAAAGAAACAAGCAGAGGAGGGAAAGAGAAAGTTGAGGAAATATTGAGAGGGGGGGGACGATATGACGAAAAACTGGAGCTTGAAAATCAATGCTTCTAATAGCACAGAGGAGCACATTATTTATGTTTTTTTCTTGTTCCTTTTTTATTGCTTAATTACTAAAATGTGATTATAATAGAAAATTTTTACAGTGATATAATATCTGAATTCTTATTGGATCGTTTGACAATAGAGATGATTTTACACTGTTTTTGGATATGCAAGTCTTTTGCTAGAGGGGATCTTTTAGATTTAATATTGAAAAGCTTAAGATTCTAATCCTTTTGTCTTCCAAGGTAGAGATTGGAAAATGCCTCAAGGATAAGCTATGAATAAGAGTTTTTTCAAGAATATCTGATCAATTAATAAGTTATTTGGAAAAAAAATGAAGGTTTTATAGACAACTCAGTTGAAATGGTGTGAAAATAGAATAAACTACCCCAAAAACCTGTCCAAGATAAAACAAAAAATTATAAAAAAGAAAGAAAAAATGGTGAACTCGTTATGTGAGGACTGGAGAAAAAACGGCTTGCATTTTCCCTCCGAAGGAATTATAAATCTCTTTACCCCTATCCCTTTAAAACAACCTTTCTTGAAAGCTTCAACTAGATCCCCCAGAGCCATCAGTTAAGTTGTTCAAGCTTTTTTTTGCCAAAACTAGGCTGTTTTGGATTTTTCAGCAATATAAATAGTTTATGGTTAAAGTGAACTTTACAACGGAGCTTTATATCCGGAACTCAAAAATTAATAAGAATTGTTCTATCAAGCAATAATTTTCACCAATACAAGCATTTACTTTGGGTGATTTCTTGAAAAATAATTCTTTAATCTATCAATAAATCAGAAACACACAAAAAAGAAACACCAAAAAATACTAAACAATAATTAAAAAAAATATACGCGTTAGAAAATAATAAATGAACATTAAAATTTAGTACACAATAGCAAGATTGTCCAGTAAAATTTAGATATACATTTCGCAATTCAATAGACAAGAGCCACGATCACAAAGAAAAAATCAAACAGTTTGCCACGAATCAATCTCTTATTGATTAGTTCCTAGATTTATATCAAACTTTTGCACTAATACAGATACTAATATATAGATACAGACTTAGAAAAATGAAAAAGGTGAGTTAGCCGATAATTGAAGCTTATTGATGATATTCGGCAAGTCTTCAGAGACATATCAATGAAATATATCCGATTGTATCCATAGATATACCTTCGAAAAAGATAAGGCAAAGATAAAATTTGGCTCTAAATCCATTGCACGAATGCATAGAAACCTGCCACCAATCATTGACAAAGAAAGTGTAACAGAGTGATAGTGTGGTAAATGAGCTTTTGTAATCTAGGGGTTGCGACGATAGAAATAAATAGCTGAGGATTATGAACATGATTTTTGAAAAAGGGCAAGTACCTAATGATTTTAGGAATACTTTGATTCAACCCACAAGAAAGGTGATAAAAATCCGCGTGGTAATTATAGAGGTATGAGCTTGGTATTTGTAGGAAGCAAAT
Organism: Artemia sp. Kazakhstan ARC1039; assembly: GCA_029168905.1. Taxonomy (NCBI): domain Eukaryota; kingdom Metazoa; phylum Arthropoda; class Branchiopoda; order Anostraca; family Artemiidae; genus Artemia; species Artemia sp. Kazakhstan ARC1039. Next base: position 2,111 of record JAQQPU010021119.1, on the reverse strand, counting down.
TACTTAGCTTGGTGACGCTGGTTATAGTAAAAGATATTGTATATTAAGTTTTAGAAGAAGAACAGTGTGGTTTTAAGAAGGGGAGAGGATATGTCGACTAAATTTAAAATCCTATATCAATAATTGAGATGTGTCTGAAACACCGGACTCGTTTAGTCCTCAGTTTTACAGATTATGAATAGGCATTGGGTTCAGCCTATAGAACAGCTTTAGTAAAGGTTCTATCCTTGTATGGTAGCTTATACCAGATAAGTGCATTAAAGTGGTTAGTGCTGTGTATCAGTGTACAAGAATAATATTGCTGCGGTAGATAGGAAGTAAGATCAGTAGCTGGTTAGGCAACAGGGTTGTTTCCTAGCCCCGTTTATGTGCATTATTTTGGTGAACTTATTCAAAGGAACACGACAAAGACTATGGGAGAGCATGGAATCAAATGAGAAGGTAAAACTAAAATATACTTAGTTGATAAAAATGACTTCAGTGTGCTAGATATAGACCCCAGCGCCGCACCGGCGGATCGAAGGAACGCCGCCGACGAGAGGCCAGGTCGAACGCCGCCGGCAGAGGCGTTCGGCCGACTTCTAATTAATTTTGCGGCAATTCTATGTTGCGTCAACCGCAAAGTCGGAGCCTTTTCTTCTCGTGTGCTTTAGTATTTCGATTTTCCTGATTAGAAATCAAGCAGGGCTTGCACTATCCCTGAATTTTCCGGTATTTCCCCGAAAATCTATGCGTCACCCCGAAAATCACGCAATCATGGTGCCACACCTAGCGATTTATCACCAGTGACTTTCCCTGCCAAATATTACTTTGAATACCATAATTCTTCACTACTCTCTTGTTCATTAATTTTCGTCTCATTTGTTACTTTGCATAAAAACCAGACAGAAGCAATATGCAATTGCAAATATTGGAATATGAACAGTTCTTCATATGTTGACAAAAAAAAGTATCGTCTTTATGAAATGAGTTAAAATAATTTCGAATGCAGTTTCCCAATCACTATTTCTTACATCCTTCGTAGTCAAGAATTTTATTTTCAAGTTGAATAGAATTATAGAACGCATTCACTACTATACAGCTTCAACCTTCAGTTGGATTTTGAAATTGACAGGCGACAGATTGTTTCTACAACTGAATTGTAAGTTGGCAGATTTTTTTTTTGCTGTTTTTAGATAAGATTTTCTTAATGTTTAATACTCAATTGTTGAACGCCGGATAGAAAATACAA